>JAQFZX010001171.1:0-34757 GCA_034682405.1 Hydroisotoma schaefferi | reverse complement strand
TTGTATGGGCTCTTATGGGGATTTTTGTGTAAGGTCATCTTTAGACTAAAATTATATAAAACTGGCTAATGAAAAAATAATAATTTTAAGTTCTATTGAGTATTTAATAGTATTTGAAAAAGCAAGCTTACAGCCGATTTTAAACATTTTGGTTAAAAACTAGAAAAAAAATATAAAACGTGGGGTAACAAAAACAGTATGGTTAATTTTTAAACTATAAATATTAATAAAATACATATCTGTATTATTTTAGTTGCTCACCTGAAGAAGCATTGCGAAACCGGTCATCAATCGCAACAAATAAATGTGTTTTACTTTATGAATTATAAATTGTGAGTTAGTTTGTGATTTATTCCCTACTTCTCCAAACTCTGAAATATGATACTATATTTTTTCCAAACAATCCAACATGTTTAAAAACGCCCCACGGGTTATGCATATTTTGTGCTAGAGCGATCCTCGACCCTAATAGAAGTTGGGGGACAGTAGTCGTCAAACGCCTCCTATAGAATCGGGCCAGCACGTAAATGACCATGACGACAGGGGAGACGGGTGAAATTAAGAAGCAACCACAACAACTGAAAGATATTGACAAACTGAATCAAAATCCATTCCCAAAATAACAAAAAAAATTACAAATGACCATAAAACCAAAATGTAAAGTGATAGTTTAAACCCAAAATAAACTTTTCGAAAAAATGAATTAAAATTACTTACCGTTGTAAAGTCAAAAGCAAGACACTATTTTACCAAGAAAAAGAAGAGAATTCCGGGGTCGATTCCTTTACAGTAGCCATGTGGGAGGTTTTTGTCGCAATTTGGTCACTCGGGTTGCTGATTTATTTTGCAATCAATTGAACTTTATTTCCAAATATAATTGTGAAGACATTCTCGAGTTTTGACATTTATTTCTATTAATTTCTTAAAGCTAGCCTAGCTTCTCCGCCTGCCACACCCTATCTGCCCTTCTCTTTTCCTGCCTGGCGTCTTGAACAACTCCTTTGCAATCTATTTTAGATTGCAAAGGAGTCATCCTGACCACAGGCAGGAAACCCTTATCTATGTTTTTGGCCCTTTTCTGCTTCTTTCTACAGTAATAATTTTCTTAAAAGCTTCTTAATTTTAACATTGCGGAGTTTTAACATTGGGAAATAATATTTGTGAATATTCACAGATATTATTTCCCATGCTTACATTTTTCTCTCATCATCATCATCATCATTTCCAAACCTTTTCTAATATTCTTTATTTTATCCTTATTCAAACCCTTTCTTCTCATCATAATCACTTTGGAGCTTGCTTAGCTTTAAAATACTTGTCTATTGTTTTTCTTATCTCTTACAATACACGGATTTTCAGACCATTCACGTCCTCAAAAAGTGCTTATGAAATCATTCATCTTCTTTAACTTCTTGCCCTAAAACGAAAACCAAACGTCCCAACTGAAGAAAAATCCAGGAGCTAAGTAATTTGTCAAGATAAAGTTATTCATCGGCGTTGTTGTGTTGTGCTTTATTGGGCATGTAAAAGCTGCAGATAACTGCAGACTCTTATCCGTTTGCCACAAATGCATTGATATTGAGGTTTGTGTCTACGCCATCATGAAATCCAACATAAAACAGGGATATTGTATCAATAAGTTCTCAATCCAAAGCCTGCCCGTGATTTGAACCTACATTGACTTGTATGGATGCATAAGAGCTACTTAATACGAAGGCAGGTTTGTAAAAAGCCTTTTAACGCATTTTCGTAATGCAGCGGGTAACTCGTATGTTTTTGATAGCCAAAATGATCACCAAAAGTACTCCAATCGCAGTAAAAACCAAGGGAAATTTTCAAAAGAGGAAAACATAATACCAGGCAAGTGTTGGCTTCGAATAAATATAGATCTAGTATGACATACCTTTCGTTTATCCTTAAGGTCTGTAATGAAATGTTCACGCTGGAGAAATAAGACGCAATTTTGTCAATAGTTAAAAAAAGGCAAAATACAATTATGTTTTTAATAAATAATAAAGTTCTTGTTTGAATTGCAGTATCTTTACTAGCGAAAGCTACTACCACCGCCACACCCACAACGTTTAAGCTTCTTAAAAAAGTTGAAACTTTAGGCAAGTTAGACATGTTTTCATTTTAATTTTTGTGTAGAATTGTATACTTAAAGGAAATGTTAACACTTTGTTTAGGTCCAACCTGTATAGCTACTATCCTGCAAGTTTCTACATCACCAGAGCCCCAACAGGGGCAAGCACATCCGGTTGCAGGTTAGGTAAAACGTAATTGTTAATCATTTAAAGGATAAAATAATTATTTACGCGTACAATTGACTTTACATTTATAATTTCATGAGAATCTGCAAGCGATCTGTCTTCTGGATTACGAACAACGCCTGTGACAGCATTTTATCATGAAAAACGATCATTTGAATACATACAAGTAAGTTGAATTCTAATAAAAAGACCCAACAGTCGAGGTTAAAATGTAACCGTTAATTTATAAAATTTTATACTAGTCCTAGGAAAACCTCTAACAAAAAATCAGCTAGGAATGCGTAATTTACAAAATGGGAAGGGCAGCAACCTATCTGCTTATTAAAATCAAAATCCCATGCGGTATAAAGAAGCCATATGTTTTGCCATCAAGAGTAATCGAGATTGGCTAAACTCTGAGATCATTTTTTGTACAGAAATTAATGCATTTATGAGTGTCGCACTTGTTTTAATAAAAACAATTTGGCCATTGACTTTCTCACAGTCATTGGGACAATATATGCAGCTTTATTTTAATTTCACGTGTGCACTAAGTTGACTTCTAACGACTAAGATTTTTTTTTGTTAATTTGATACCCAAAGTGAGTACATTTTGAGGTATTGTGAACGCTTTCCGTCCGCTTAAGAGACCTTGATAAGTGTTTGAGATGTTTGTAAACTTTAGTTAGTAAGTTCCAACTTCATCCAACATTTCAATTAAGCATCACCACACACGTATCAAAATAAAAAAAGTGTCTGAATGAATTCTTAAGTCATAAAACTAACCATGGATATGAATAACTTTCCAGTGTCCGTCCCCCCTAGAGTCAGGGGCTATTACAGCCCCCGCCCCAAGCCCGTTTAATGTGCCAAGCGCACCTGTTTACGAAGAAGTAATGTACAATCTTCCTATGTCCTTTTCTCCAAATACTGCCTTAATGAGGCAAAAGATTGACTTCCTTGCGGGACAAGTTTTGGAAACAACGGAGTTTATTGAAAAGCTGCGTCAGGATTTACTAAGCCGTGTCCATCATATCTCGATCATAACTAAGCAGTTCAAGGACGGCCAGGTTGAAGAAGGAAGGGTCCGAGACAAAATGACTTAAGAGGCAGACAAGAAGGCCAAGCGTATACGGCAATTGGAACAGTACCTTGTAGAAGCTGTGAAGGATTCCAGGAACAAAGTTCTGTTAATGAACCGACAGCTTGTGGACACTTTTTATGACGACACTAAGACAGCTAAAATGATGGCATCTATTTACCAGGAAAGTGATGATCAGCATCAATTGGTCCCGGCAATTTTATAGTAAACCGTTCTCAGATTTAGTATTTATCTCCCATTGCAAAAGAAAGATAGTACTGTTGAACTTAAAACTAAGTTAATATCTTTTGTGGTTTTTTTTGCAGTGAGGCTCAAAGATGCATGAAGCAAATGGATGATTTTAACCGTGCTTGCTCAGACCTTCGACAAACTTAAGTAAGTGGTTCAACTAAGTAACTGTACTCTTGAATAAAATTTCTATTCTGTTTTAGAAAATGCACACTTACGTAGCAGAAATATTCCAGTTCAAAGTATAAGATTAAGAAAATAGGATTTTGATGCAAGAAATGAACTCAGTTTTTATTTTAATTCACAGATCTCTTCATCATCATCTCTAGTTGCCTCATCTTGGAAGGCGTTCACTGGTAACAACTTATAATCATCTCATCCTCCTCATTCTTCTCTTGACCGTCTTAGTTTATATCCTTACAACCTTTTAGCCTGCTCAACTTCTCGTCGTACTTGCGCATTCTATACCCTCTTCTATCTCATGGACTTGGATTAGATAAGGTGAAATATATTACTACTTGAGTATGAATTGCAGATTAGTTGAAATTAATCTTTTTTTAAATTGTTGCCGATGTTATTGTACAGTTTATTTCAATAAAAACTGATTAGTTTACTGACTGGTAATGCCAGGAAAGAGGAATGAGTTTTTTGATAATACATGCAAATTTAGACGCAAAAGGTTCAGTTTTTCTGTTAATACAGCTTTTATATAAATGAATATAACAATATAAAGATGACTTAATCGATAAAACATAACCTTGTAATCCACAACTTGGGCAGCATTATGTTTTTGTGTGTTTTTTCTCATTTACTCGAGACAAACAACGAATCTTTGGGTTTGAGAAAGATTAATGGCCATCCTTTTTCCAATCCAATTGAAATATTTCTGAATGTTCTTCCTCGGCATCCACATTCTAAACTATGTTAGGTAGGATGGAAATGATTAATTTAAAGATACATGAGGAAACTAAAAAGGTGACTGAGGAAACGCTTATACCTGATAAGATAGAACCCTTCAGGTGTCTGAAATGGGCGACTAAAGATGGATTCACTCGACAATACGTCACAAACCGTTAAGTTTGTTGAGGATCCTGTAAATTCACTTCTTTGACTTACTTAATTAAAGAAACCATTACCGATACAGAGAGATACTGTAGAGATATCGTGACTGGTGTTGGAGGAGGTAATGCATTATTCTTATGATGAAAAAAGCGTTCTACGAATTTTAATACAGCTCGTTTATTAAACTGTGTCAGGAAAAACCGTTGTTATTAAATGGATACGAAAGTTATTCAAAGAAAACGGAAGGAAGGATTTACTTACATCTCCGTTTGGAAATAACGCTGAAGCAATTTCTGGAGAAACTACCCATAGCCTATTGGGTAAACCTTTTATCTGAACAACTTTATCCTAGATCTTCATTATTTCATTCATAGTTAAGACAGAAGAAATTTTGCCTTTAGTTTACAGATAGGGTGAAATAATATTACTAACGGTGTTTTTTTTCTTTTCTTTTCCTACAGGAACCTCAATTTATGGTGGATCCGACTTTGCAAAATTAGCGAACCAATTCAAGCCAAACGAAAAGTTGATAACTAGGTTTAAGGGAGTGAAGCTGTTAATTGTAGACGACTTTTTGCTCTTAGGAGCGTCGTGGTTTAATTATTTAGCGTATGTGGTCGGAAAGGTTACAAATAGTACCCAGCCGTTTGGTTTCGTTTCAATTTTACTTAGTAGGGACTATTTTACCTCTCTGTAGTTGCAATTAACAGATTAACCAAAGACATAAGTCACTTGGTCGATTTCCGGCCGAAGGAGTGAGAAATTACAGACAATTGACAAAGGTGTTTTTTTAGAACAATCAATATGCCAGTCAAAAGATAATATCTACAACCAGCTTCTTCAGAACTTAAGATTAAAAAAATTAACAACAAAAGACATAGAACTCTTCCGGTCTCGTCGTGAATGCTGTCTTACTTCTACAGAAAGGAATCGATTTAAAGAAAGCGTTCATATTCACCCATGAAACGTTTACTATAGAAGATTTAATTAGCTAAACATTTGACAACTTGAAACACCAGCGTGCTACATTAAACCAACTCAAAAACCTTAAAGAACTGGGTCTGGGTCAAGGCTTAAAAGTAACCTTGACCCAGAAGGAAAATTGGCGACTGGAGCGAGTGGAGTTGTGAAAGGAATCGTTTTTGACGAAGATAATCCAGAAGAGAGGCTTCCTAGCGTACTACTCAAAAACGCTTGCTCAACTACATAAGAGGGTGGCTTGACACCAATTGGACTTGTTTTTGAATATTTGAAGAATTCAGCTATTTCAGACAATTCGTTTTACATCCAAAAGTTTCCAATTTCCTTGAATTGGAGACAATCCTGCTTTGCTGCTCAAGTAAGCACATTTGATACGTAAGCAGTGTTTTTAGACGCTTGCGAGTACTAAATCAATCAAACGTACGTCTCTTTTAGTCGAGTTAGATCTCTGAATGATTTGATGATTCTGGGTTGAGAAATCCAGTTGAGCCGTTTCCAGTCACCATCTTTCTTTACGGGTTACCAGAGCAAATCGAGGAATGTCAACGCCTGAATTTTCTTAAATTAATATCTGATGAAGTGGACTAAAGTAAAGGAACGCATTCTTTCATTTTTCCAACGTAAACAAAAACAACAAATATCTGAACCCAACCAACTTATTAGTCGAAGGTGTTTAAGTTGTGGAAAAACTGAACCGAAGCTAATCTAAAGATCCATTATTGAAGACACAGGATTTTTTAGCATTGAGTAAGTAAAAATCTTGTGCAGGTCGTGTCGACGGCCAATCCTTTACCGAATAATAGCAATTGAACGGGAACAATGGAGACTCGATTTCATCCACTAGGACCAATCATTGAAATAACGGAAGTTCCTTGCCTAAATGGACCCCATGGAAAAGTAATTAAGAAACTTTATTTATTTTTATTTATTTGCATTTATGTGCATTTATTTGCCCTCTTGCTACTTGCAAATCGAAATCCCACTGACATCAGCAGTTTTAATGGCACTTGGAGTTATTCCACTTGTGTAGCCGATACTTTACCCAGTATCCGGATTTGGTAAAGCACTTTTGCAATGCTCCACAAATAGAATTAGGTAACGCGGAACCTAGAAAACGGCCAAATATAGAAGATATTAATTTAGGCATGTTCAGAATCGTTCAAAACTTAAACAAAAGAACGATCGCTGCTTACCGTTTAGATTTCACTCAACTTCACGGTTTAATAAGCGAAGCGTTTGAATTGGCTTTTGAAGACATGAAAAACATTCTTCAACAACTAATTAATATTGACACCGGAATTAAAGCGGCTATAACCCTTCACACAACTGTTGAAGATATGAAAGGAGAAGAAACAAGAACTCACAGCTTTATTAGCCCATTCCAAAGATATTTACACAACAGCTGCCTCATGCCACTTGTGATGGCCGCCACGGATTATATTATTACCAGTCTTAATACTTTCTAAGGAATTAAAAGTGGATGGAGACTGCTCAGTATCCATTTCATTGAACTTCCGGTCGTCCACTACTCAAATATGCGTGCTTGTCGGTTTATTAAAACTCCGGATTGTATTTCAAATAAAAACATCATCAACGTGATGTAAAAAGAGGGGAATGAATAGAATAGAATTCATGCTGGGGTGGGTTTACACCGTTGCTGGCTGTGTCGCCACAAACCCTACAACCCGAATTGAACGCCTTAGTTTCCGCGCTAACGGACAAAGGCTACAGATTGGTTAATAGCCCCACCGACCTGACAAGATATTATCTGGTCCCAATAGCGGATTGTTCGATGGACTTCCACCGTCACAGAGTGGTAATGACGATCGCAATACCCATACAACTCGTCAGTTAAAGACGATAACCTTACAGAAACCCTGCACCTGAGTCAAATACTGGCCCAAGACTGTGCAGCCAACTACGATTTTGATTACGAGGGCATCGTAAGCGTGCTGAACTATGCAAAAAGACAAGATCCATTGGTGAACATGATCAACAAGCCGGTAGATCAATAATACTACCGACCCTTACGGCTCACCCCAACTTTCCCCCCCCCCCCCCCAACAAAGCGAGGTTTTCAGGTAGGGGACGTCGCACAAGTTGGATGGCTGAGTATCGCAAGGAAAAATAAACTCAATTCTAGAAAAGTTGAGTAGGTTCGAAAGAACTAAGCTATCAAAGTCCTCGATCCCCCTCTTTTGTAATCAAAAGGTTACGTTGGCTACGCTGTGAGAGGCAAATTTATTCTTCTATTTTAATATGGATAGAAATTATTACAACCAGTTACGACCGCATCCCTGCAGGAAGAAGAAGTTAGGGTCTAAGAGAAAGGGAATTAGTGAAAAACAAAGGAAGGTCAGTTTTCCCAAAGGATCGAAAACGAACAAATACATGTACCAAAAATTAAGCAATGATCCCCCTTTTCTTATTTGGAAGTGCATTAACTTTATCAAGTTATGTGTAGGAAAGTGGGGTAGTCGTATCATCACGTTGAAGTATCGGGAGTAGGTGCCTATGACCAGATACCAAGGGTCGAAATTTAAGGGTACCAGACTAACCATCGTGACTAATTCATAGGTGCTTCAATCCATCGTGATGACAATTTCTGAATTGATCGTAGCATCATTCCATAGTATGCTTAATGCATCGTTAGTATACATTTCATCGTCGCTTAATTCATCGTATTTTATTAAATCGTGTGCTACAAAAGATCGTCATTTTAAAACAGTAGTTTCATCGTTATTGTCAAAATATACATACATTACATTGATAAAAATTCATAACAATCTCAAATCCGTCGCCAGAAACCTTAAATAAAACTAAGTACTAGTTATTTCGTTTACGTAGTCTTCCATGCATCGGTCTTCAAAACTGTCCACCGTAGTTTTGAGACGCCAAGCTACGCTAACGTACCTAGCTCTCTTTCTGGGTAATTGTGCGTCGACCAGTAATTGTTTGGCAATAGCTAACTGTAAAGCATTGAAATTTGAACATAATTTTTTGAATTTGCACCATTAGCTTCAAAAATATAGCTATAACCTTCGTAAAGTAAAAGAGGTTTTCCGTGCTTTGTTTCTGAAAACTCTGATGGCATTTCGTCAGAAAACTCGGAACTGAATAAATCTTGAGTTTAATATGTTAGTATCAAGGGTACTGCTGCTGTGAGGAGACTGTCAACCAAATTAAATGAGTAATAAACTGCGTCTAAAATAAACCAAATAATTCCAGGTAGCTAGGAGCATTCTTAATCCCTTATTAATTATGGGTAAATGACTTTATCATTCAACGATTCTTAGAACTAACGATGGATTAAAAACCTATCTTATGCAAGAACAATATTTTGTAGACCTACGATATATAGTGGCCACGATGCTATGTACATAACGATGTATTGATCGTACTATGAAAAGGGGCACGATTCATTGGTCACGATTCATTGAGGCCCTATAAGGTAGTCACGATGGATAGGCCTGGACCCGAAATTTAACATTACCGCTCCCATGCTCCACTAGGTTACAGAATAAAATTCGGATGGAATATTTAATATTTAGGAGGCTGTGTAGCAAGCAAATGAATGAGCACCGACAGCGAGCAATGTTTAAGATTTTATTAATTCTTCTTTCTTCTTTCTACGGTACATGAGCGTGCTGAACTACAGACTCTAGCCCCAAAGGTTACAACCAAAGGTCATTCTACATGTCGCTTGGCCAGGAAGTTAGCAGCGAATGAAATAAACTCGTCGGTAGCTTGCTGAACCTTCTCCACCTGGTCCATCAACTGAGTCAACTCTTGTAGAGCTAACTGCGTGGCTGCAATAGTAAACCCCAAGAAAAACCAGAGAAACAAATTTATACAAAAAACAAACAAATGAAAAGGGGTCTTAGGCGACTCGTACCTCCACACCGACTGGCCAAGAAACCATGGTTAGGGCCCATCCAGCTGGCACAAGGGCACTATACCTCATGGCAGATAAAATCAGTTCCTTTAATGCTCTGATCCTTCCAGAGATCGTCCGTCTACAAACACCCTCGTGGCCCACGCCGATTATTCAGAGACATAACCAAAGTCCCTTCTCGTAAGAGACAATTATGGCAACTATGAAATGGATTTTAGGCGAAGTCATAAACTTCCACCTCCTCCACCGACGTGGGTTGCTCCAGGGTCCCTAGTTTGTCCACATGCGCTCCATGTGGGACGCTAGGATATTCATTAAACTAAAAACTACACATCACCATTAAAGGTACTGTCAATATCTTCAAAGTACTCACACTAGGTGACGACCGATCCGTAACAAACAGACTCTGAATGTTGGGTTGGGACCGGGTCTTTAAGACTGTACAAACAGTCATCTACAGTAAAAAGATATGCGTAAACTGCTATTCCATCCCCATGTCCATGCTCCATCTAGGATTGTTTTTCAAATCGGCCTGTCACATTATGTCCAAGGACCGCATACACTGCGGTGTCGGTTTAAAGACAAGTACTGCTGAGGAGGATCTCACCCTCGCTGGCAACGCAGGTGGATCTGGAGTGATTTAGTTAGGAGGGAACGGGGAACCGGCTGCAGAATACGCCTTGACACCTAATATTCAACAACACTATCCCCACCAACCACTGGAAATAATCAACGGGAACTCACTCATTTACATTCCCAATCCCTTGTCAGTAAAACATCATAAACTACTACCCGTTTCTACTAGAATTTGAAGTACAACAAGAACCAATTAAAATAAAGAACTTGTAAAGACAATCTCACCCAATATTTCCCAAGGATCAACATTGATATCTACTATCTCCACCAAAATTTTAGTAGTTTATTCCAAGTTCCCCTCTGGTAGTACTTGTAGGTGAAAAAAGGACGATTAAAAGCAGGTCGACCTGGAGTGCGGTCTTAATATCTGCACCTCAATCCCAAAATAAAATAGCCCACCGCTCTTCCAATACAATTTTTCAAAAACACGTTCCTGAGCCTCACTCCATAGACCATCCGCTCACAATTTAACAACATTTCAGTCAGATAATCGAACCGATTCAAAAAGGGTAAAGGAGATATTAGAGTTGAGCAGAGTAGTTATTTAAAACCCAATGTAATAACTAAGGACCAGTTTTATGTACTTACCAGCTGGAATCCATATAAGTGACTCAACGACGAGTAACATACAGATGGGCCGGCATGTAAAGAGCCAGATTACTGCAATGCCGAAATGCATCGTAGTAGTAGTAGGCCAATTTCAGTCTGTAGATAGGAAGTGAGTAGCAAAAAACACAGTCTATAACAATGCCAAAGGCTTTGTTCACAATCCGAAGCTGCCACTGCAACTTCTTGAGCAGGTACAAAAAGGTGTTTTGGCAAGGATAGGAAACCCTATGCTAAAAGGATAGCATGGGTAAGTTTGTATTTACATTAATTAGGTGCATGATCTTTTCTAATATTCAAAGAGAAGGGAATGTCTCTCTCTTGACTATGGATAATAATAAATGTTACCAGTAGAACTTGGGATCGCGAGATGCTTAGGACTAATAAATTGTTTTCGAATATATATTAAATACCAATCGTGTTTATTGCCCTGTTGCTTATTCCTCCAAAAACGGCATTAATCTCCGGCTTTATCACCTTAACATTAGTATGCAACTCTTTAAAGTCGATTGTCAATTAAACGTTGGGGCATGGTTAAAGCCGAGAGAGGTATCTTAACGGTTCATTTTTAATCGGAATTGATCTATACCCCGACCACATATCAGGAACGTTTCATTCAAGCAACGTGTGCCAAGTGAGGATGGCATTAAAGTTGCATGAACATAAACTGTAGCTTATAAAGCAAAGCACGATTACTCACTATTTGAGCTAATTATAATATTAGCAAAGTCTTTCGTTTCTAATTGAACATTTAGAAGGGGATTTGACAAATTAGGTACATTAACGGGTGGCGGAAGATTAATTTGGCGCTGTAGATCCGTAAATTGTTCCCAAGTAAAGTCAGCATCTAAAGTAGCTGAGTTTACTGGCCGAGTGACATGCAAAACTGTTACGTTGTCATATTTTGGGATTTTATTTGCAAGAAACCCAATTCCTAACCGAATTTCGTCTGCTTCTTTAACACAAACAAAAATGCTATTAGTAGTCTTTCATAAATATTGATTGCTTCTTTACATTTACTTTCAAATAAATTTCAAGTTTATTTTTATTACAATAAATAAACATGGCCCTTAAGTTGAATTCAGTATGCAGACATTGAATCTAGACTTGAAAATATCCCACTGCGAGTCTTCGTTTCATAAACAAACATTAACGGTAGATTGAAAACGTGTAAGCTTCTTGAACCTTCAAGACAATGCAGCTATAATTTTACCTGCATGGTATTGATTTATACTCAGTCGCTAGGTATACCCAACAATTGTTCGTATTTTGACGATTCTAAAGCCTGCATCTTGAGTGAAAACTGCATTTATGCAATAAGTAAACGCAATCTCCAAACGGCAATATGCATGGACCAAGCTCAAGGTAGAACTAGACCAGTGATTCTTACATATATAAATGCCGGTGCATGCCTGAGAGCTCAAAACTACGAAGGTATGCTTTTGTTAACGTTTTTGAATCAAATTAAAAACTAGCATATTATAACATAGAGATTTAATTTATGTTTTAGCCAAAATGATGCAGAAATCAGAATAACAGATCCTGGCTGCTAAAAACCCTGATTCTCTTGTTTTTTTACTTCAACAATAAAACCGTTCAGTCAACATGACAACATGCTTACTACTACTTGAAGAAGTCAAGTTCATCAAGGACAACGCCGGCTAGTTTTTACAAGAGTTGCTGAGAACAAGATGACATTGGATGTTGCTACCCCTGACCTGCTGATTACTACAACAGTGTCTATTCCTGCAGAAGTATACAAAACATCAAAACCTCCTCGCAGTCCCTTTACCGGAAGAAGGATAGATGATATTGTTTTGTAAACTGCTTGAAAAGTTCTCGTGCTAAAATATAAGGTAGAATATTTTTCCAAGTTCAATAATTAAAATAAATGTAAAAACATGCAGGAAATACAAACTGAGTCTTTATGAAAATTAACAACAGACTGCAGAGGAGAGATTTAAGCGGTCAATGTGCCGAAAGTATATCCTGGGGATACGATCTCAAGGATAATAAACCGCAAGACGTAAACAACTTTCGGGACATTAATTCCATGCGAAGTAAGGTAAAGTAGTGTAAAAAGCGCTATTTATACAAAAGAGCATTCAATTAAAAATACTGTTTGCATTCGGCATAAAGCTGATAAAATACCGCTTAAACTAAATGCACATAGGAACTACATAAAATATATGAAATGGGTCCGCGTAACAGCATAACAAATTTAGTTTGCTTGATAATTGTAATGGAATAAGTATAAGCTGATAATGAATAAAACATTGCAAATTTATTGCTCAATGAATCAAATGAACTGATTACACGTCAGCATCAACGTTTTTTTATGAAGAAGACGTTCATAGACTTCATACAAAGTTAAGAAGGCCATATATAACTGCGTTGTTGTAAATGTAATTTTAATCCGCATTTTTACATCTTGCAAATCACACCAAATTATTTTACCAGCCAAAAATATGCAGCCAATTTCCCCAGCGGAACAATACCTAACCCCTCCTTCAGCTCCTTTCCACAAGGTCTGGAAATTTAACCCAGTCCGTTTTTAGTGGTTTGGCTGATTGAGAGCCAAATCTCTTCTTCTCTCCAATAATGTTTACCCCAGACCCGTGGTAAAAAAATAACTTTGATGGAAAGTCAGTCGGATGAATAAAAATCAGCCATTCAAAAAAAGATGAAGCAATCCACCGATTGCGTGAGTTATTAAGCGACTCGGAAGTTTAGGTAGAAGAGGTTACTACCAATTTTCCGGCTCTAACTGATCATGACCGACCACAGAGGGAGAAGCCAAAAACCAGGATGGAAAGGGATTTTGAGCGTATGGTGGCACGGATTGCTGAGTCGAGGGTATATCTTGACAACGTGATACTCTCTTCTCGTACAAAAGCAAGATCAATTGAAAGTGAATTTATTCAACATCTAAAAAAAACATGTTGACCAAACCTTATTCATTGGAAGGCTGTACGATCGTCTCAAAGAATCAATGCACGTTGCTGAAAGTCAACTTTTGTAAGAAACTTATAATTACCAAAAAATCATTCCGCCTTTATGGATGTTATTAAACTATGCCGTCAATCTCAAAATTGCACTCACAAATGGAGTTACGATATTAAAAATGGAAGTTATTTCTAATTTAATCGGATTACTTAAAGCGGTGATATTTTAAATCATACTGAAATAAAGGCCAGTCGTGAGTTTGAGAGTAACCAGATAAATGATACAACTGTAGCTGAAGACATGAGGGAGAATCCTGACCAACCCTACGTTAAATTATCTGTGAACAATGCAGCGCAAACCTAAACGGTAAGAGCTTCCTAGTAGTCGATGTTTAGTTTAAAAGTTCCTTACATTAAATTAAATTTAGAAAACTACTGGCAATCTTATTAACTTCTACTCCAATTCCAAAACAATATCCACGTTTACTTTTGAATATGCGTCGTTGATGAATAATTCTGCATTATGAAAATAAAACATTTTTAGTTCAGATATGCTTTGAAAAGCTTTTATGTACCAAAAACAAATTATATTTTCCTTATAGCACTATAACTTCCTTGCACAGTTTTAACTACATTAGATTTGCACAGAAGTCACTTTGACCAACTTTAAAATTAATAATCCTACTGTTTTCATTTCGTTTTTGGCTATCAACAGCGAGATATACAGGGTGAACCGTAAATACCCGTGTAAACAAACCATGTTTTTAAACCTGGAAACAAACGTTTGTTTACATGGTTGTTTCTGGCTCAGCCTGTATACCCACTTTGCTGCCCAACAGAAATAAAATCTGACGATGTAGATCTGTTGCTGCTAAAACAACCAAATTTAGATAAGAAGCAGATCCTTCCTAAGTTTGTGGATTTGCAATTTTTTAGCCATCTTGTTGTAATTCCTGATTACTGATTTTAAACTGGACATAGAAGAAATATATGCCGATGCTGCTTAGAGTTATATCCATCGGGATTGAAAAAACATCAAATAATTTGCAAAGAGTATGGAGGAATAAAAACGAACACATTTCCTACAGAAAAGTATTGTAAATTTAAAAAGCTGCACATGATGTAGGATGTACCATTTAAAATTGTGTTTGGATTTCAAATGTATCCTACTCATAACCCTCAAGAACAAAATGCAAATCAAAGGAAGCTTATTTACACAATGCTGGAAGCCAATATGGTTCAATAAGTGTTCATACGGTCTTGCTTTCATTGGACCAGACAACAACCTTCTTCAGTGGATATATTACAACAGTGCAAATCCCGTTGAGCATTTCTTGCAAACGGTTTTCTAATAGTCAGAAGAAATAGCTACTAATATGCGAAGTACTAATGTTCCTGCAAAGATGGATTTTACTCAACAGGTTGCTCATCAATTTCAAACTCGTTGCAGCATTTGTGAATTGCGATTTGACATTGAAGTCATTTAATGCATCGATCGTTCACACATAACTGGCAAAATGAGGAGGACAATTTGCCAATCCTGCTTGTTCGGTATAAATGTTAGCCGTAGTGATTGTGATTCCGGAGGATTACTACAACATTCTAGTTCTACGAAACCTCCCACCTAGTAAAAAAATCCTTTCTAACTCGCACTCTGTAGATTTAACAATACAATCTTTCCCATCTCCCCTTCGCCCACTGTTAAAGGATTATCTAAATACTTTAACAATTGATGGATGTTTCGGTTTTAAAATCATGGAACCTGTGGCCTTATCTGAGCAGAAAAGTATACCAGATTTTAAAACAGCAACCTTCAAGCTTATGGATTTGGAGCAGAATTTCCTTACTCAAATGTGGCTTGTTTTCGGGTGAAGGCATTTTATATTCCGCAGGAATTACAGCTGGCGTGGCATATTCTTTAGCTTTGGTGTCCAATTCTGTCAAATACCGATTGGCATTATTATTGGTAATGCTTTTATATAGATGCTTTAGGCGTGTTTGTACATACCTTTTTCCATATTTTGAGGACGACACAAAGAATTCTTAAGGCTTGTTCCCAATCAAATTTTTTCTACGAATTATTATTAAATGCATGACTATTACGGAAAAAATAAAAATAATATTCGGTGCAACTACTTAACCATATGCAAGCACATCTAAAAGATTATATCCTTACCCTCTAACAGATTGTATCGTTGTCATCCCTTGTTGTTTCTGTAGTTGACCACAACTCGGTGGATGCGGATAGATTCTTTGTTGATGTATGTTCCGATAAACATATTTGATCGAGGGATTGCCCCAACGCAGAAGTCATTACTTACAATAGGTCTACAAGTTGCATAAAAATTAAAATTGTCAGGATATGCATGCACGGATAGTAGCCCGAAAAGTAGGATTACTGGTCAGGAAGTGCTCATTGTTGCAAACATTTCAGCTTTATTTTTAATGGCTTCGGTTTCTTCATATTTACGCTAATTTTTCGCTCTGAGATATGAGATATATCTGAGCATATTCATTCTTTTAATTTTTACGTGTACTCCACATTCATTTTAATTATTTTACCGCTTAACAGTTTCATTAAATTAAATTAGGTGTACTCGGCAGTTTCATTAAATTAAAGATTAAGTGTACTCGGCGGTTTCAGTAAATTAGAGTCTACGTGTAATCGGTAGTTTTATTAAATTAAAGTTAACGTTTACTCGGCAGTTTCATTTTATTAATCTTTACGTGTACTCAGCAGTTGCATCATATTTACGTTGTTGTGTACTATGCACCATCATTGTTATTCTATATACGTGTTCTCGGCAATTTCATTCTTAGTAAACTTTACGTAATCAGCGGTTTTAATTTATTAAACTTTACGTGTACTCGTCAGTTTCATTATATTAACGTTTTCGTGTACTCGGCACCATCATTTAATTTACGTTTTCGTGTACTCGGCACCATCATTATTATTATTTTTCAGTGTTGTCGGCAAGTAAAATTTTATTTAACTTCGTGATCAGCAGTTTCATTTTTATGAAGGTTTCATGTACTCGGCCATTTCATTTATTATTTAGAGGACGTGAAATATGAGACATAATCATGGAGTCATCATATCCAACTTGCGGTTATGTAGAGTTGTCAAACTTTCGTGTAGTTTTTGCAGTTGTATTTTTTGTCTTAAAATCTTTTGTCTAGATAAAAGCCTGAGTTTTATCATTTGCATAGTTTCCAATTGCACATGTTTACTATTCGAGGTCTTCCCTCATCGCACTAAATCTGTAGCCAGACGTTGGATCGGACCGTGTCCATCCTAAAATCTTTGGCCCAATTAAGCTACAGTGCCGGTTTAATAAAGCAACTACGGAAAGTTTAAACTGTTATAACTTTGGCCAGTTTCAATCCTTAATTCTGATTGAGTCTCTTTGCAACATTTACTCGGATAAAGTGATTGTCTAAAATAAAACAGACTCTTTAAAGTGCTGCTTTAAATTTATTCTTACCGGGTCTTCTGTGCGATCGTATTAAGTACTTTTGGCTGATCAATTACCAAACCGGTCATCTAACAGTTTTCCTGCAATAATAATTCCAAACACAAAGCCCAAGATTATTAACGGCCATTGGGTGATATTCTAATTACAACAAAGATATGGCCGGATGTTTGCTGACTTCGAATCTAACGGAAAACAATTAGAATCATATGGACAAAAACTGCCATTTACTATCTCCTCAAAAAATACAACACCTCTACAAAGCATTATTTCAGTCCCTTGTGGCCAGTACTGTCCGTATTTTCCCAAGTGTAAAGCTGAAGGACTTTCCTTTTCCAATATCGTGTCTCATTTTTCTTCAAACAAAAGCCTTAACGACAGCAAAGTTATAAAATTTTACAAATCGGTAAAGTAATTTTTCGTCTAGCGTCTGCTTTACAGCACAGTTAGGTTCATTCACATAAACTATTACTTATAAAGTATGAGGGCTATTAATAAATTCATGATTTCCTTAGCATTAATTACTTTGGGAATGCGAAGTGCTTCGTTTAGTAATGTGTATTTGTATTATTTATGTATTTTCATTGAGAATAAACCAGCTCCTCAACAACCGCAAATATAGACATCAATGCCAGGGACAATGAAACATGCGAAAATGTGCTAGGTTATGTTCTTCTATACAACTCTTCTGTACCTACACTTCATTCCTGTATCAAGCTTCTTCCAAAAACCAAGCCAAGAGTGTTATTTAAACAATGATATTGTATAATTAGCTTGTGTGATATAAAAACTAAACTCAGATTCACCTCTGAATTCTAAAGCACAAAAGAACTTGATTCTAAAGATTAACTCGCATATTTTTCATATATACCATAAGACGCATGTCCACATTTTAATTATTTAAACATCAAATTATAACGGGAAACGTGGGATCTCAATTAAGCGAGAATCGCGGAAAAAGTAAGCCGGTTATGCTTGTTTACCATTCCACCAAAATAATTCTCAAAAAATGAAAACCAATTGTTTTCTCTTAGGGTTTGATTGCCTTCGCTGCATTTCGAAAAAGTGTTTTTTTGCAAACATTAACCCTACATATGGCATTTGTGTCGAAGATCCCAGCATTCTTGATGGAGCGGAATCTTTTTTAATTGAGCCAGGAAATTAAAGGCCCTTTATTGATTAAAATAAAGCGCCTGAATTAAATCGCTCCCTTCCCTATGCTGATAATTACAGCTCATTAGGGTATGGAGATGACGTACAAAACGGTAAGTTTTATTCATGCAACTCCCCCCAGTCAAGATATACAATAATAAACAGGCCGATTGCTGTTTTATTCCACTTAAATTAACAAATATACTTCTTATTTTTTGAGGATTCTGGGGTCTATTTACACACGTTTTAGCCATACTCTACAGGCTGGCAAAGCGTTATTGGAATCACCACTGGAGACAGAGCCTTTCTGACGGACACCAGGCTCAGCGAGACCTGCGATGGGCCAATATTCAGCAAGTTGACCCGCTGATACGAGGGGCATAAAATCTGCGATTGTTGATTTGGGAGGCCAGAGTGCTGAAAGAGTATCAGCAACCCAGATCAAGTCGCCAGCTCCACTACACAACATCTTATATTCCCAAAAATTACTCTGTACCTTGAATGGTAACCAAACCCCCAGCTCCTATAGCATTACGTCTAGACTTTTCTCGTGGTTTATCTGCTCCACTAGTAATGGTGAATAAAAAATCTAAAAACCTTCGTATAGAATTACCTAAACGAGATTTACTCCGAGAAGGTCAATTTTAAATTTTAATGATTGAATGAAATTTAATGCCAATAATGTTTCGAATTAATGTTTCTATAACTTTGTATTTTTGTAAACAATTTGATCACATTGAATGTTATCATTAAATCAATTAACTTAAACCTAACTTCCGCCAACATCAATCCACCAAAGCACCAACCCTCCCACTTACCCACCCCCCAGCACCCCCCACTCTCCAGTCACCCACCCACCTTCAAGAATCTCCAAACACCCGACCCCATTCCCATAACCCCACGCCCCTCAGGAGCGAACATAATTCAACACCACATAGCCGAGCTCCGCATAATTTAAAATGTGCTCCTGGGCTCATTATTTACATCTACTCACCCACCACGATAACCACGACCACCACCACCATTACCATCATCATCGCCACCACCAGCATCATCATTATCATCATCACCATCTTCATTATCATCACCACCATCATCATTATCATCACATTAATTTTTTATATGCATAAAAAAGTGGACTTCAAACTAACAAATAGATCTACTCTTAAACCATGGAGGTTATTTACGTTCCACAAACCTTAGAAGATGACACAGAACAGTAAAAGAATGTACCAGTAACATGCAATCAAGCAAAATTTAATGGAACCAGAGATTTCATTCATTACCAATTAAATTGCAATCTTACCAATTACCATCTTTTACCAATAAAAACTGTTGAAGTGCGTAAATTGTTGATGAGCCAAGAATGCAGATGACACAGGCATTAGTGACCCCTGGTCGAATTACTGCACTGTAGGGCCAGGTACATATTTTCGGCGAAATTCCCCATGTGGACCCCACAGCACTTCTGCATTGCGCCATGGCAATCATAGATTTGATCGCCCAAGAACTGCAGTGATGCTGGCAACCTCCGATCCAATGTAACACCCAAAAACTAGCCTGCTTTGGAACCTCCAGTAGTTTTCGCAAAAGGTGTAAACGAACTGCAGGATGTTAAGTTCTCCTTGTATACAGAACAGCAAATATTAAAAGCTAACATAACGTTTTATAAGTCAATAGTTTTAGTCAGTAATTGGATATTAATAAATGACGATAATTTTTACCATTCCTTTAACCACAGCCAAAATTTAAGGCATTTTATAGGGTAATTATAAAAATCGTTTGTGCGTGCTTCGTCAGGTAATTGCAGTAATTGTCCTAGAATATACCAAGTGGGGTGGTTTAAATTATACTTTCCTAGGATATGCTTCCGTTAGGGTTGGTACTGTGGACATTCCAGTAGTAAGTTGAAGAGATCGTCGTTCTTTTTAGAGTTGCAGATATCGCAGCATGTAATTTTGGTGCGTTTAGTGGTGGTTCTATTGGTGTAGAATTCGGTCCTCGCACATCTAAGCTGGGTCAATCCTAAATTTCCCGATGTTACTGTTTTCTTTAAGACAGCACTCTTTGATATGCCTAGATTTAAGGCTACCGTAGAATGAGTAGTATGTTCTTTTGTCATCTTCATCCAGCTGGCTTTTGTACTTTTCTAGGGCTTCATTAACCTTCAATTTTACTTGAGGTCCGCTTTCAAACCCAGTTAGGCCATCGATGTTTAAGTCTACCAGAGTTCCTCTTAGTTTTGATAACCAATTGTTAGCTGTTTCATCGTTGCCCGCTTTGTCGAGTTCCAGAAGCCCTTTACAACAAATCTTTGTAAGCCGGTTTTGTGGCATATCCAGAATGCATAGCCAATACTAATAAAATTGCTTGAGTACATTAAAACAAAGTTTAGTTCGACCACATTCTGCTCTTCCTATGTAATTGGGTTTCGCTCGGGGTACCGCTAGGGTCCGTTAACGAATATCAAACTGAAATTTTAATATTCTAAAGTATAGTCATGGTTAAGAAAAAAATTGTACTTCCCTCTTGACATCCAACCGCGAACACCAAAGTGTAATAGTAGTGGTATCCAAGCGACCTAAGACGGACCACACCCACTACGCTGTGGGATCACATCCCCTCTGTCGTCACCCACCCGGGCGGTCAGGCGTTACGCCGCAGCGTCCAAGCGGGACGGTGCAGCGTTCAAGTGTATAGTCGCAGCTAATTTATGCTAACTAAGGATATAAAAAAAAAAGTTCGTCACTTCTGAAAATTTTATCCCGGTAAAAGATAAAACATTAATGACGAAGAACGTTTATTTTCTCGTTCTGGTCTACTAGGGCTAAGTTCGGTCGTTATCATTTTGTTCCTTTGAGGGTTTTACTAGTCACAACAACGTTTATTCTCTTGTTCTTGTCTACAAGAGCTAAGTTCGGTCGCAATTATTTTGTTCTTTTGTGGGGTTTCTATGTTTTAAAAAAAATTAAAACAAATGGTCGTGTGCATATCTAAAGCAAACGGTTGTTTGAAGTAGTGGACGGAAGGTTGTATTTAAATAAAAAAGGATCAAACATAATTGTATGTTTAAAGGAGTAGGGAGAGGGCCATAAGAGAGTTTGTTCGTGTATTATCCCCTGGGAATCAGGTTTTTTGCCAAAACGAGGAAAAACTACTCCACAAGGTTTCAGCGTTACATTTCCGTCTTCCTCGGAGGGTAGCATCTTGGTGGAGGATATAGGCAATACCTAAGGTAAATGTTTTGTGGTTATCTAGCTCTATCCATAATACATTTAACCTTATTAAAGCTAGTTAATTGGTTCCATTTTCCTAATTAGTTAAAGCTAGTCTTTGGTCATGTTTTCCCTAACCAATTAAAGGTATATTTATTGGGCTTAGTGTGGATTCTTGTAGGCGTGGGGGTCCCCGATATTGTAGGCATTTCATTTTGTTGGTGGGGAGGAGGCCGGCTTTGGAGTTGGGGTCAGAGGAAGATCTAGCGCTGTTTTGAAATTGTCCCACGAGTGGAAGGAGTTCTTGTGCCCCACTCCCGGTCCGGTCAGCCGCAGTCCGAGGTGGGACGGATCTAATCCTGTCGGGACGGAGC
Organism: Hydroisotoma schaefferi; assembly: GCA_034682405.1. Taxonomy (NCBI): domain Eukaryota; kingdom Metazoa; phylum Arthropoda; class Collembola; order Entomobryomorpha; family Isotomidae; genus Hydroisotoma; species Hydroisotoma schaefferi. Next base: position 12,839 of record JAQFZX010001171.1, on the reverse strand, counting down.
TTCCGGTACGCATGTACCGTAGGGACGATAGCGACCACGTCGTTTGCATTGGCCCGTATGTTTTGCCGTTGGCGTCGTAGCGGTTGGAGCCTTTTGTTAGCGATCTTCCGGCTGTTGGCCATTCACTTGAAAATGGTGAGGAATATTGGAGCCCGGCGGGGGCGGGGTACAACGCCCTACGGTGGATGGCGCTCTCACCAAATTTAGAAACCACAGAGGAGGTGCAAGAGGAGTTGGAGGATGCTTTGACTTGCGGGCCGGCATTAGAGGAATAGTACGACGCCGATACCTCTTCAGACGGGGAGTTGGTAGATAATTTCGAGTATATTTCTCCACTGGAGAAAGTCCTTTACTTTCCGGGAATAAAATATGAAAAGACTTACCTTTATTTCCATTATTTTCATTCTTGTCCTTGGGCACTTTTATTGATGTTTTAGTTGCACAATTAAACTACATAATGGATCTTTGAAAATTGAAGAGATTTCTATATGTTTTGTCCTAGACTTCAGATGATAGTTGGGAATGACAGAATGCACTTGTGAAATAGCAAGTTCTAGAATTGAATCCGTAAAAACGTTGCTATGCACTTAGCGCACCCCGTAGTACCCGTTTTTGTTGTACGTTTTAGAGTCTTTTTGAGTCGTACGGGGTGAGTTTATCTCCACTAACTAAGTGATATTTAAACAACTGTTTACACTTTACTTTTAAACTCACTAATGTAGATACACTTAATTCAAGTTAGGCTGTACAGTTCCATCACATTCATCTACACTTCTCCTTCCATTGCAAGGGCATTTCTGAGAAGACTGTCGTCTTCGATTTATCCTCGCTTGACGGATGGCTCTCCTTTGCTCAATAAAGTCCACTGCTTTCTGCCATTTCCATTGCAGCGCGAAGAATAGTAGCACAATTAAGATCGTAACGATTTACAGCATTTCGGGAATCAGTGATACGGTTTTGTGATTAAATGATAAGACTGACGGCTGAGAGCTGCAGTCTTCATTAGTTAAAGATGTCTTCTTGAATTCAAAGTTTTCACAGTCACTTGTATTACAGGCTAAGCCTGCAATAGTTACAAATTTGGGTATGAAACAGTAGTATATAGGAGCACCTATGGATGGCTTTCTCCTCGACTTTCCCCTCGACTTTTCCCTCAACTTTCTCTTATTTTTAAGGTGGAGAACAAAGAAACAGAGAGATGCTTTCTCTTAGAACAAAAGGTACAAATTATATACAAGTGCCGGGCCGTTCCTGCTCCGCGCAGCGTCCGCAGGTCGACAAGTCGCAGGTCGGAGGCCAAAGGCCGGAGGCCGCAATCAGAAATAGCTCATTTATGTGTCTTCGTTTGTCAAACCTAAATAAAGAGTACGAACTTTTGATTGTTTATCTTCCCGCACGTCCTACTACGTCCTTGCTTGTTTCAGATATACTTAAATAACACAAATGATCTTAAAGTTTAGCTAATATATTTATTCCTTACTTTACATATTTTACTTTCAATCTGAAACTCGCCTAATAATGACTGGAGTTTTTGTCATACTCTTAAGCCTGTTGGCTATTAGTTCCTGCAAAAACTGTGGAAATTTCGAAAACTGTGCGCACTGCATAACCCATCTCTGTGCGTATGGAATTAGTGTTGCACACAAGAAAGGTTGGGGTACCAGGCTACCTATAGTGCCAAGTTATAGTGGCTCAAGTTATAGCGGCCAAACAATATTATCCTCATTCCATAGTATGTTTATTACATAGTTGATACATATCATAGTCGCGGTCATTTAACAATAGTATACTCATTACATAGTAATTTTTTTAAATAGCATACTTATTATGTAGTCATTTTATCAAATAATTTCGTCATTGCATGGTCATTTTAACAAATCAATACAAGAGTCAACGGAAGGAAACAACAACGGAAGTGGGGAATCTTTTTAGACAAATTAAAATTGCTGGTGATAGCTTTCACGTAGTCCTCGATGTCTCTGTCTCCATAACTATCTACTACAGTTTTAAGGCGCTCAGCCAAGCTAACGTATCTAGCTCTCTTTTTTGTCAACTGTGGGTCACCGACTGACGGCTTGGCTAGGGCTAACTAGAAAAAGTATCAACTATGTTAGCATGGAATATTATTTCTGTTTTTGTACCTTTATTCATTATCTTTATTGTACTTACATCAGTCAAACTTTGTTGCTCCCTTAATCCCTTGATCAATTTCCAAATGGTGGGATGGTGGCAGCTCAGCAGGGAGATACATTCTCTGTGAAATGACTAGCAATAATTGTTAGTTTTGTCCCAATCCTCCGAGATAGCCTCATTTACATTATACAGTTTAATTGAATATGAAGGTGGAGATCTTCTGGTTCTTCTCTTAGAACCAATCCACGTATCCTCAAAGTAATCGAGGAACGGTTTTATTGTTCCCTTATTTTGCATGTAAAATCAGTTTTCATTAGTTTTTCAAACCCCTCAACAACATCTATCGGGGGAAAAAAAGCAAGCGACGTAATAGACCTTAAATTGAAAGCCAAAACTGAATCTTTTTTGAATTGAGAAAGAATTGTAGAACTGCTTTGAATGTGTTTCCGTATACTCTGCATATAATGATAAAAGCAACCTCGCAGGGTTGCTTTTGTAAAGAATTTGGCGAGGGAGTTTCTGGAAGCCGTTTCGAAATCTGACATAATTGATGTTGGTTCATAATCATCTAATGTGTCTGCGAGAAATTCTCCCTGTACGGTCAGTCATCAAACAATAGACCAATGGCACCATTATTACGTCCAAAACCTTTCCATGCACTATGTAAAGTTGACTGAATAGGGACGGCGAGGAACTAAATGTTCCATCGGCAAACCAGTGTCGACTTTTTTTCAGACAGTCAAGGTTTTCTGTGATTGCAAAAATTATTACTCTTCGAGACTCATCCAAGACATCGTGACAAAGAAATGTTCTTCCGTTGTCTAAAACGGGAAACGTCTCCGGTATAACTAGTTCGCTAACATTTTCAGGATTTATCGCAGGCATGGTTTTAGTTTGAGCCCTTTGGGACCTTTGTTTGAGAGATTTAATTTTTGGCCAGGCACATATCACTTCCATGCTGACATTTTGGCTGCAACTAGCAATTATATAGCTAGTTGTGTTAAAAGTCGTAGTTGCTTGTGCTTTAATATTTTCAGACACTTTTCGAACACCAACTTCTGCATGGTTTGGTGCGTGTGTATGAATGGATTCTTTGAGCACTATTTCATTATCTTTATCTGTATGGCAACGTCCTAAACATGTAGGAGCTACACCTCAATTTCTTCTTCAAATTTTCACCATTTCCTTCAAAAATATATGTGTTGCCTTGATGAATTAGAAGAGGTTTGCCTTGAATGGTCTTTATAAACTTCAACGGCATTCTAAGAAGCAACGGAAATAAAAGACAGCTTTTTTTGCCTGAGTTGAAGAGAATACTACTCCCTAAATAACTTAAAGTTCCAGGCTGCTAGATTATTTGGGTAAAAAATTAAGGATAATTGATAATAATTAATGTACAAATGATACTGTTAGGAAGCAACTAACAAATCTATCCACTACAGGATAAAGATACTATATATTGTAGCCTAACTATGCATTAAACCCGCTGGTACATGTAGCGGCGATGTTTTAAATATACTACCTATCGGTCCACTATTATTTGGCCACTATAACTTGAGGCACTATAATTTGGGCACTATAGGTAGCCATGGACCCGAAGGGTTGTGTACAAGTGTCGCAAATCTACCAACTTTCAATTTAAGCCACAGTCTCATCCAAATGTATGGAATTAGATGGATCAGTTTTGCTGATTCAAGAAAAGGACGGTATGAAATTTATTTCTTTGTTTAATTTTCTCTTCAGTAGATTATATGATTTCATGCATGCAGTTGCAAGTGTTAATATATTGCTTGACTTACAAGGAAGAGTGAATTATAACTCTTTTCGTTCATGCCGTTTTCATTCTTTTATTAAAGAAAACCAAGCCACTGATCATCCCATGGTAGATTAAATAGAGAAAGAGGACCGGTTTTTAAACCAACAACTTCAGGTCCAAAAAAATTATTTATTCAAGCTGGTGAGTTAAGTTGATTCAAGTCTCCAAGATAACTCTTTAAATTACTTCCTTGTTCAATCCAGCTTGTTTTGAATGTTTAACCAGCTTGATAGTTACTTGAGTAAAGATGGAAAGGATGCAATGAATAACCAAACGCAACTAAGTGTGATCGGGCAAAATGAAACGGCTCCTTTTACTGGATCCCTTGATGCAAAAACAACTGGATCTACCATAGAAGGTGGGATTCTTACAATGCTTCTGTTTATGTCGACCATCTGTCGCTCTTTACTTCTTAATCTAACGGAATCTCACCTGTAAATGGTTGACCCAGTAGATTTCGTATTTAACTGTAAATATTTTTTAATAGAATCCCTGCATTTATCTCAGGCATCAGGCGTCGAATCACTTCTTACTATTCCTGTAGAAATACAACAACCCTACAAACCAAATTGTCCCTTTGCATGCCCTGAATAGTACACAGAAGATAAAATTGCTCGCCTTGTCCGGTCCGGTTGCCGTATATTCAGTTTTAAAAAAGGCTGCATGTAAACGAGCAAACTTACTTGCAGTCATGGAGCTCAATGTCGCCTCCAGAGTGGAAGTACAGTTCCATCGTCGTAAAATTCCATTTCATCTGCATCAGCAAAAGCTTCAGCGAGTAAAGTTTCTATTTCTGACTTGTTTAGAAATTGTTGGTGGCTTTGCGAAATTTCTTTAAGGACTGACTTTTCCAGCTTTACTTTATCCACTTCAATAACTGAACGAGAGCAAGTATCCATAGCTTTTTAAGTGGTCAAGTAGACTTAAGAATGATTCAGATTGCTTTTTCTTCAAAAAGATTTTGTGGTTATCATTTAATCGGCTTTTATTGGCTGCTGAAATAAACGTGGGGTGGATTGTACAGTTTAGTCATTTTTTAAACCAATGAACTACTGTTTCGGTTGGTAGCAGTACCAAGGAAACCAAACAAGCTTCGTACAAGGAAATACTCTCTTACTTTCTCGGCTAACAAGTACTCCATTTTCTTGATAGAATAATCCGGCTTAACTTTGTCTTTATAAGAGAATAGAGTACGATACTGCTACAGTAAGAAAACGTTTTAAGAGCATATCACCACAAGAGTACAAAAACTTCATCAATTTGGACAAGAAAAAGTTCAATAATAGTGTTGATTTATTTAATACCATCTCATGGAAACGGCCAGGAGTTGTTCTCAACGACGAGCAGATCAATATTCTACAGAAAGTTAAAAATCATTACAAACATTGTACTCCCCAACTTTTTTTAGCCTGTTATGGGTTCACTAGAATTGGTAATGAATACCATGATTTGAAATAACTCCCTTTATTGGAACTGTACTATATTTTATTTAATGAGAAAATCATAGAAAATCACATTTTAGATTTTTTCCTAACGTTCTATTTCATTGTTTTTTATCAGGAACCAGCACGGTGGTGGAAGCTCTTGGCTATTTTGTCCAGCAAAAGGGAATTCACTACCAATTCTGTGTTCCAAATGGAGTTTCCAGCCTACGGATAAACGGTTAGATGAAAGATTTCTACTTGTTCACAACAAAGCTTGATATTTCTCTTCTGAAAGTGTGCTTTCTTTGCAGGGCAAACATTACTCTTTCTTACAAATCTGTTATCTATCCAAGCAAGATTTTGAACAGCAGTCATTTATAAAGATTAGCTGAAAGTTTAGGGAAAAAATAAAGGATTTGGAGTATTTGGTACTCGATGAAATAGGTAAATGTTGAATAGACAGTACTAAATTTTTATTTAGATTTAGTTTTTAAAACATTTCTAATTGTAAGTTTTTACTCAGCATCATTAATATCTTTGCTATACTGCAAACTAAGTAAGACTAGGAGATTTGATTTGCCTCTAGTGGGTCCCAATTGAATCTGCTTCAGGGACCATTTTCAATAAGCCCAATTTCAATTAAATTGTTTCGATGGAAATGATAAAAATCGAATTAAACTTTTTTATATTGACTACTGCAGTTTAACACCCTTACGTTCTTACGCAGAATCTTCCATACCGTAACTATGTTTGATTAAGTCAGGCTAAAATAGAAATGTTTGACCCAGGCAACGTTCCAAAAAACCGGAGATTTCTATGCCATTTGGATATTTTGTATCCATCTAATCTACACTTGCAGGACAATTGCCTACTTAAAGCGGTCTCAAGAAGGCGTAACAAACCAATTGATTTATTGCCTAGTCAGATTATGACATTAGAAGGCTTACAACTGTACACAAAATCTCCTCTTTAAGCCGAACGACTATGCCTTGATCTTAATGATAATCACAACTAAATTTTTTATCATGAAAATTTGAATTATTATCTAAGTTCAGGACTAAAGGTAATAAACTACTACGAAATATTAAAATTTGCCGCCGCGGCTCTATTTAAGCCTTTACTAGAAGAAAGTGCAGACCTATAAAAGCAGGCAATCCGAAATGGGGATAAGGTAGCTGCAGATAAATATTAATATATGATGTGTTCTACATTTGGAAATATGTTTGGGACTGGTACAAACTACCATAGGGTTAAAACTTGTGGAACCAGAGTTTGTCCGAATAGCTCGTCGTCATAAATTTGCAGACGTTCAAGCTGTTCATAAAGACCTCTCGCTGTTACAGTTTACCAAACAAAGCCAGTACTACACTGCACCATTACTGATGGGAGTTAAAACGCTATAACTTACAAAACTGTATGCATACAAAGGCTTTGACATGATAAAGGAAACTTGGCCTGAAGCATAGTTGATTTTTTGTCCGACAGACAGCTTTTGCCTAAAAATGCCCAACCCAAATAATAAGTTTATTCAAAAATTAAAATCCTTGTCCAATGAATTGGATTTTTCTGTTCTTCCAAAGCATCATTGTCTTTATGATACAACAAACCAAGATGTGATGGGAAAATTGCGAGTAAAAAGCATTTTTATATCCGAGATAATCTCAACTAAACCAAACCTTTAAAGTTTCTTGACGTTCTGTGACTATTGTAAAAATAAAGGTGAAAACTGTGAAAATTGCGGTGGTCAAGAAAAAAGAATAAAAGAGGATACGAGGCACGAATATTACCGTCACTTGCTTAATACAGAGGGACTAGTTAATATCCCTTTAAAAAAGATAAATCCAGATAAGGTTTTTACAGGGAATTCAAAAGGATATAATTGCTGAAATGTGACAAGAAGTTTAGCAGAATCAGGAATTGAACCATACACAATGAGGCATTATTTTAAAAAAAAATGAATCCCAGCGTAATTGACTTGGCATCTTACTTTTCCCTTCAGTTTAATAGCGATTAGACATTCGACCAGTGGAAAAACGTTTCTTGTGCTGAGATTCCTTCTAAACCGGAAGGACTTTGCCCTGAAGATTACGTATTTGTATTCTCCTACCAGAGGATCCCTATTGGTATAATCTGTTTCTAAAAATATTGTATCCATCTGATAGCCACCCAGAACACCTTTGTCAAAATAAAGTTGAACACGTAGCCGAATTGGGCAGAGCTAGTGATTTTGCTTGCTCTATAGCAGAGTGTAAATGGGTTATATAATCGACCAGCAACAAAGTGTACTTCCCTTGCGGATGCTTTTTGTGTAGGAGAGGAAATAGTTGATTGTCAAGCAATACATTTTCAATTTGTAAGCAGCGATACGATGAAGTAGATGCTTAATTCTTATGTTGTGGCCCCGTCACTCCCCTTTTTACATCAATGTTATCCTCGCTGGGGCCAAAACCACAATAGTTTATGAAGATGATGGGATAGGCGGGAAGCGGGTACGTTAAGGGTGGGTAAACTTCATTCACTCCATTAAACTACTGTGCATTTCACACTATCCCAAATGCTCAACAAATCTTCCAACTATTTGTCATTCAAAAGGAAAGAATAAACACAAGGCAAACTACTCGACTTAGACAATGGTACGGGCGACCAACGGGCCTTTCAATTGCTGTGTAAAATATCACACTGCATTTAAAGACTGCGTGGTTGGCATACTCATAAACAATCACAAGTACTCTCTACTCTGAGTTTTCAAGGTTCTTGTATAAAAAACTACATGAAAAAAGAAACCTTGCACTAACTAATTTTAAAAGATTGAATAGAACAACTGGCGTTTTATTTGGCTTGATTTTTGCATTCTTACTGTTCAAATATTAAAATTACTAATTAATATTAAATTTTTTTCAAGTATGAGTAGTTGTTCTTTATTATTTTATGCCCTAATAAACTGTTACTTTGCTTTAGATAAAACATTATTGAATCCAGCAATTAAATTTTGTTTATTAGTGAACCATGAGCGAATGAAATGGCAATTATTATGAGAAAAATGTTTAGAATAATTAGAAACTGCATGCAATTTCATTCTAAGGATATCCATGATTTTTTTTACATGTTGACACGGGCTTCTGACTAATTTTTTGCAAAAATGAACGTTCAAAAACACTTTGTCAATAACAAAGACATTGCTAAGCTACCGCTCTCTATCTCTCGTTATTTTTTTTTATTTAAAAAAAACAAACATGCCTTACTACAATTTGAAAAATTGTAGAGATTGCCTTTTGGGTGGATGTGCCTTCGGGCAGGTGCGTACGGGTGTGAGTAATCCGTGCCCAACAAAACGTATCTGGTTGCTGACGTAGATCTAGTCCTGGAGGAAAACGACTGGGACCGGTGACCATTATCGGAAATTTCCGTGAACGAGAGCAACTTATTTGGTGAGTGGGTTGGATTTCGTTGTTCAAACCCTCAGTTTTTTTAGGGAAGAACGTTGGACTAAGAGTCGGCGCTACTCTTGTGGGTGTAGCACTTTTGGCTTCTTTTGCGCGAGACTCCCTTCGGGACTAGGACCGGGGAGTACGGTTCTCCTCAAGGAACCCTTGCCGCACGTACGAACGTCGTGTTCCGATTCCTTATCGTTCGGAGGTTCTCTTTCCTCCTTTCGTTGGAGACCTAGACGTAGAGATGCAGCCACTGGAATCAGCAGCAACTCCCCCGTCGTCGTCCCCCGTTATGGAAAGAGCCTCTCTTTTCCCTTCCCAACCAGCTCACTAGCAGGTCAAGCTGCTCCTCGATGTTAATGACGACGAAACCTTGCTCATCGTCCCCCCAGGTTCACGTAGCCGCCCCCCTCCCCAGGGGTTATTATTTTCTCTGCGTCGGTCTGGTCGTGTGCGGGTTCGTCCAAATAAATTGGACTTGTAAATAAATAGCTGTATTTTAAACAAAACTCTTTTATTTCAGCATCACTCTCTCTATTAAAAAATAGGGAAAACTCTATTCTTAGTTGCTCATATATACTACTTGAAACCAGCATAGGGTCTGCACAAATACTTGAATCCAGTTTTTTTCATCCAAATGAATTTATAAAATCCGTTGGAACTTTTTGTGCAAATCCGACAATTATCGTCGATCGAGCTGGAGTTTGAACAACTTTGATCCAAGCTGTCTGTTACTGTATAGTTGGACTGTTGTTCTTCAGCGTTTGTTATGTTTCAACTCTGCAACCACCCGTTATTTCAAAAAGCTTGGAGTAAGGCTTTCTCTCGAACGCCGTACACTCTGATGGGTCGTTCACCCGTTGGACGACAATACCATACTTTGTTAACACAATGGGTTTTTCCAAACACTCGTAGCTGGGGAACTGGCAGAAGCTGTGTGGAGCCAGATTATTTTGTAATATCCCATTGAACTGTTGTTTGTACAGTTTTGGCACTCGTTTTTGATTTTGCTACTGGTTGCAGTGGTAAGGCCAATAAGGCCGGCGATGATAAAGATGAACTTCATGATGGAGAGATGAGGTTATTACTTGAACATGGTGTCGGGGTTAGCCGATGAATGTTGGATTTTAAAACTGAACTATTCTATTTGTAGATACTTAAACTTGGAGCAGCATGTTTGTCCTCCTTTCAACGGTCTCATATTACAACACATCCTACCGTAGAATATTTTTGCTAACAAAGTATAACTAGTAAATTCGAACATAATTGACTGAAAACTAAGACCTATGGCCCTACAATATGCAAAGTTCAAAGCGTAAAGTCCACAGTAGCTAGATTTATCGTCTTGGAGATACCTCGTAGTTCTGTGGGTTATACTAAATGGGAACTGTAAATTATAATAACAATGGTAAACCATAAGAATCGTAGAACTCTACTTTAACATGGTTATTAACAGTAGATACATAGAACAAAACCCAGTGAAGACCTGGCTTCTTTATCTCTTGGGTATTTTGAAAAATAACTATTGGAAGCTTACTAAAATTAAAACTAGCTATCTATTCTGCGGCGATTACAAACGTTGCTTTCACTGTTGTATTTTCACAAGATGTTTAAGAAGAATCTTTAGTCTGTTCGTATCCATTGAGTCAATATGTAGCACTTAAAACTGAGGAACAACGTCTGAATAGACCGTGTCGCCTTATTTAACTTGTAGTAGCGATTGCCACTGGCAATACGCTAAACAGTTAATCGTTGTAGATAAAGCGGATTTAAACTTAACTTCCAATTTTATCTGGCCTGGGTTCTGAATTTGGAATCGATTTCCAGAGTAAGATGAACTGAGGTTAAACAAAACCATGAAGTTTCCGTTTGTATACTGGTCTCTTGTTATTCTATTGGATTCGTATTGTCCTAATGAGCTGAACAGGGGGTTACATCCTAGTAAATTCAGTTTCTTGCTGACATCAAAATGCGGTGATCGGTAACGGGATCACCGTCCACAGTAAGCACTACTGACTGCAACCCAACGTCTTGCAGATTAAAACATCTGTGTTTCACTGACCCTAACAAAGCACTAGAGTCCACAAAAAAAATAACCACAAGTTCCAGAAAAAGTCCATTCACCAAGGTTTCTGAATCCGCGGCACTAAGGAAATTCTTCCCAATTGTAAACGATTTAATCTCGTGAGTTTTGATCGGGCATTGAAAACGTTTTCCATTGGCCTAGAGCTTCTGGGGGTTGGCAATGATGTTTGGGTGTATTAGCATCCTTTTGGCGTAAAACTGTATATCATCGTATATTTTGTAAGGTGACGGAGTAGTTGAACTTACTCCAACCAAACTGAAATCTGCTCAGCTTCTTCGAAGATTAATTTTCACTTCTAAATTCGTTGGAAACACTCGTAGCGTTTGAATTATAGACTCAGCAGGTTTCGCAAGAATCTGGAAAGGTGCTGCTAAATTTACGAACGATTTTCTAATCTGAAATCCCGAATTTGAATCAAATACTTCAGGAACGGTTTCTTCATAAAATAGCTGTGTTGATAAGCACGTTTTCTTTGTGCTTTCATTACACCGATCAGTTGCTGAATATGCTGTCGGTACGGATAAAAGTTTGTAGTCCTTGAAACTTGCGTTTGGTTCAAAAGGATCTCAACAGTCTTCCACAAAGTTGCAAGGAAATTATGGGAATGTCCAATTACGTCAGATGATGTTAACGCTGTTCCGTCTTAATTAACTATTCGAACTTAAAGACGCAGGAACGATGAATTGAGGTCTAAATAAAGAGTATTGGACGACGCCAATGTTATCTTAATGTGACTTTCGTACGCCAGCAAAACAATATATGATAAGCCGCAATGGGTCCTTTGCTGCTTCCCCTTTTGGTAATTTCAAAAAATATTCACTCTTTGGAAGGCTTCTTCCTGTCCTTTCGTTAGGTGAACAAAACTCAAATTATCGTCCGTTTCAGCAGTGCAATTGTGAGTCCTGAACACCGAACACCCCCCTGATGATTGTGTATATAATCGCTGCCAAGGATGCGTTTTTCCTACTTGAAGGAAACTGGGACGACTACCCGTCGAAGCGTTTCCTCGTAGAAAGCGTGCGCTGCTTGTGGGTTGATGGGATGATGATTTTATGTGAATGAGGGGAACTTTATTTAAAGAAACTTCCTCTTTATTTTAACAAAAATGGTGGTTGGCTTTGGCTATGTGAATGAGGGGACTTTAACTTTATTTTAATAAAAAACTCCTGCTCTTATACAAGATCACAGGGAGAGACCACAACCTATCTACTCGGGCTTTACACTGGTTCTGAACGTTTTCTCGCTCAGCTTTACTACCTTCTTTCTTCCCAGGAACCACCAGGAATATACAGGATTTTACAAGAATAAACCAAACAGGGATGATGTAATCTAACAGGGATATTTAAATCAACGGGGTGAACTGGAACTTCACATTTCCCCAAAAACCACTAATTAACATCATCAAAATACTTAAATATTTTTAACATACTCCCACATCTTTTGTGGCAACAAAAGAACATCAAAAAATATTTAACCTATTTCATTTTACATAAAACAATTTAGTATGGGACTCAAAACTACCGTTTAATCTACCCAAAACTAACACAAATTAACAAAAAGTCCCTTATCCTGCTAATACAAGCCTAATTAAAGATAGGGTTACAACTTACAAACAACAAATCACCTACCCTGCTCGTAACGAGCCTAATTAAAGGATAGGGATAACAATGAACAATTACAATAACAACAATACTAAAACTTTAAAGTTTAGCACTTTCACTTACACTTTTCTTCCTGACTTTCACTCTGACTCCATATTCATTTCATTACAAGTCAACTTTTTATCAGACGGCCGCTCCTCCCACAGTCTTGAACTCTGCTCCTTTGCCAGATTGTCCATCCTTAGTGTAGGGGAGTCAGGCTTCTTCTGTATAGGCACTCTTGGCCTCCTCTTCTTCCTTGGCTCTCTTGGCCCTTGGACTGCAGTCAGCGCTTGATGAGGATTAGCA
>JAQFZX010001170.1:0-34769 GCA_034682405.1 Hydroisotoma schaefferi | reverse complement strand
CATTAAACCCACTTAACCCATTAAACCCATTAAACCCATCATTTTCATAGTGCAGAAAACCATTTAAACCCATTAAACCCCACATTTAAAACCCGGTCGGTTTTACCCAGGGAAAACCCTGCTCATATTCAGGGGATTTATATACCTAAATCTGTGGATTTTTCTAAACGCTATAGTTTGAAAAGTTGACAGTACTAATTACTATTATAAAACGTTGAACACTTACTCAGACTCTTATGAAACTGAATCAAAAAGTTGAAAGAATCAACAAAAAACTGTCCATGAGTTCGTAGCCGGATGTATGAACCGGTAGATTGGACCGTTGCAAAACACCATATCACCATGAAAATAGCTTGCGCTGGTTTAATACTCTCGGTCGGTTTAAAATTTTCCCTTAAAAAGATACAAAATGGGATCAAAATGAATTGTAAAGTGTTGATCAGGTTCCAGAAGTCCCTTATGTAGACTTTTTTAGGTCGCCTTTCATAATGAAATTGCATCTTAATCTTGTCAAATCCCAATGGCTGAAGAGTGTGGGATTTCTCTAGAAAGATGGAATATCGGTGGATCGCAGCCCAAACTTTAGCTGTAGGCATCTTTTCTTATTCCAAACTTTAAAAAGCTTTATTAGCTATTCCAACAACCGAATGTTCAGATGATTTCTTCAGTCAGAAAAATTTAAAAAAATACTTACAGACCGCAGTTAGTTGGCTATGCAAAAAAGCTTAAAATTTGTAAACTAAGCTGGAGTTTTTTGCTTCGAGTATGGTTGACATTAAATAATTATTTATCTACTGGTTTCTGCTGCGTTCTGCATGTGCTGCTGAAGCCAAAATCGGACTAAGAACTAGCCAAAGCCAGGATACCTGCTAGAACCGATACCGAATGAACAACGAAATTGTAATAGCAATTGCATGCAAGCGTCCGTAACCTTAATTGTTTATTAACTAAGCTTAAGAGTTATAGAAATGAGTATCATCACTGTAATTTACAGTTATGTTTGTTAATTAGGTTTTTTATCGCTTAAACCGTCTACATTATTTTGTAAAACACAGGGACAACTTTCAGTATTATTGGGAAATAACCTTTGTTTTAAGCTTTAATCAATCAATCAGCCTATCAAGCCAGCTAAATACCCATAAAACAAATATGATAATATCCCACCGGTATTTCATTACTGCGTCACTCTTACAAGCTTCACATTTCCGCTTGGAATAATACCGTTTTAGTTTTATCTTTTATGGTATCTAACTCCAATTTGATTGATGAAATAACCCTGACGAATTTTAACCTAAAGCCGTATCAGCTCAAAGTTACGCAAACATTGTAAGAAACATTTCTACATTGAAAAGAAAGCATCAATTTGACGAGTTTAATAAAAAACAATACGATATCTTCAAGGAGAAAGCCAAGATAAACATTTTATTGATAGTAATTAAAGGAGCTCAGTATGGGGTTTTTACTACACGTTTTCTGTATAAAGTATAAAAAACGAGGCTACCAGCTACCATATTCCAAAAAACTGCTGCATACAGTCAACAGTTAGCAAAACTACCTTACCAAGGTAGAGCTAGGATAGTTGGTTAATTACATGTGTTTTTAAATGCGATATGAATGATTGACAGCCTAGATCTAGGGATGAACTTATTGATTAATTTATTAAGGTATTTCCCGAAATAATTCCCCTGGGGAATTTTTTCTTGGAAGGAAACATTCGAAATTGTAATAAGATAGACAAGATATATAGGGCAAATTCCTCATTTTAAAATGGAAATTAAGGTAGTGGAGTGGGGCATCATACCGGGAGGGGATTATTTCGGGAAATGCGGTAATAAATTAGCAGTAATGGCTGCACAGACAAGTCCACCGATTAAGTACCTTCACTTACCTCAAATACCCGGATGCCCCTGCTCATTTACCTGTTATAAAATGCACGGACATTTTTGACAGGTATGCAATGCATGCAGGGAAAAAGCCATAGACAGGCAGCTAAAACTTATCAATAAAATAAACAAGATCCATACTCCATACTACCTAAAACTGTATTGCACCTTATCCGACATAAAGTATGACGATGAGGATAAAAAATTGTCGATTCATGCACATTTTTAGAAATTCATAATTTAATCCTTAGAAGTTTTATTTAGGATAAAAATGCTTTCAAAAGCGTAGCCACTTCTTGTATGAAACGGCGTATACAATTTTGCTAAAATTCTTGCAAAAATACGCTAATTTTTCATGCTTTTTGTAAAAAAAAAGCGAATTCTTAAACAATTTTTTTTACCCTATTTCCCGAATAAATCCCCCTTCCCCCTGGGGCTTTATTATTTCCAAGGAAAAATTAGAAATTGTATTAACATGGAGAAGATAGGGAAAATTTAATTTTTTAACATGGAAAGGTACTGGGGCATTATACCGGGGGGGGGGATTAATTCGGGAAATACGGTATGCATGAAATTGAAATGCAATAATGCGAACGGTTTACTTGGTCATCCTGAAACCTGAAACATTGAAATTATTTCCTCCAATAAAACCTGGCAGGAGAGCAGCTTTGAAAAAGTCAATTTCTTGGTAAAAAAAAATATTTCAGAGTTTTTTTTAAAGAAAAATGTCCAACTTTACTCCCGTTTTTAAAAGAGGTAAAAAAACAGGGTCAAAGGGCTCTTGAGTCTTTGGTAATTTAAGAACTACACCGATTGGAATAAATGTATATTTAATTTAATAATAAACCCCTTCCCCTTCCATATGCCGCGGCTTATGTATTAAGAAAAGGATATTTTGAAGTATGTTTAACATGGGAGAGGAGAGATACCCCTTTTAACATGTAAAGGATAGGGATAGCATGCGGCTTAATTAACGAGGGCGGCGCGGCACATTGTAGGGGTGTTAGAAAGTATTGTTTTTGAGAGGATGGACAATGGACATGGACGAGAAGAAGAAGAAGGGAATAAAATACCAATTTTTGTTTTTAACTTTAACACTTATTTAATATTGAATTACACGTCAACAGGTCAGGTCACGTATGAATGAGGGCATCAGCGTCGCACAAACTTTGAGATAAGAACGAGAAAAGGACGTTAGCAAATAAATGGACTGATAGATAAGCAGCTTATCATAAGCTGGGGTCAACAGGTCAACTATCAACTCTGAAGTAAGTCGAACGAAGTTTTTTAAATGAAAAGGATACTAAAAAACTCTCCATTTCCTCGTACATTTTTATTTATTCATGCTGGTTTTTGTAACTTTAGGTCATGGATGGTCGGAATGACGGAGAAAAAGTGCCACATTCGTCCCAAAGACTGATAACTGCTGGAACTGGAAGGGTTGGTGGAAGTAATCGGGCAATTATGGAACCAATACCGTCGACATCAACAAAAGGTGCGATGCTGAGGATTGTGCCTGCAAAAAGACGGAAAAGGGGTCGTAAAGAAGAGCCAGTCCGAGCTAAAGTTCACGGTCAAGATAACACCGATACGGATAATAATAAAAAAGAACCGGAACAGGCTTTTAGCTACCTTATGGATGGTTTAAGTGACGAAATATTACTCGAAATATTCAAATACTTGCCCCTGGATGGGCTGATAAACCTGTCGGAAACTTGCCATCGAATGAAGAAACTCCTCACGGATAAGGATTTAAATACCGACTTACAATTTCGGTGGTTTTATCCCATAAGTCGCAATTCACTTGAGATATTTCTAAAAGATCGAATCCGGTCGAGCTTTATTACCTCTCTTAACCTGACTGACATGTACTGGATTCCTTCTGGAGTTTTGAGAGATATGGTCATGGGATTGGATAATCTTGCGGTAATTTAATGTTAGATATTTTCAGTGATTAGATGGATTGAAGTGAATGTTTTTATTTCATCTTTATTTAACGTTTAGGAGTTTCTTGTTGCCGGAACCTGTCTCTCGTGGAATCATCTCAAGCAAATCCTATCAAGCCGAAGCACCATAATAAAACTTTCATGGACTTGGGATCATGGACTTGAAGAATCTACTCGCAAAACCGTCCTTGTATCTGAGAGATCGTCGATAAGACAAGTGGAAGGTGTGCATGTTCAACGGAACAGGATCGATGAGCGGTATATTCATGTCAAAGACTTCAGCGAGCTGTACGAGTTTCAAGACTGTTTTTCGCGACTTAAGTGTCTCCTTATCCACGTTCCCACTCCATTGGCTTCGAAATGTTCAACGGATCTCCTGTTCACCTCTTACAGCGCCTTGGTCACGCTGATCTCTCTGTGTAAAAATCTGGAGCAGCTGTGGCTCTTTAGCTGGCCTATGACCATAGTGGAGAGGAAGTGCTCAAGTAGTTTTACTCGGAATGATTTAACTAGTCGAACTGCATTGGAATTACCTAAGCTCCACACTGTCGTTTTAAGTGTTAAAGATCCTCCTAGGTTAACCACTCCAGGGCTTATCTTGCAGCTGGTTACTTGTCTTACTACAAATCAAAGCCAACCAAAAGTACTCTGGTTGGATCATCCTCTTCTTTGCATGGCACAGAGCATTCAAGGTATCTTTTGAGATTTCATATAGACCGATTAGTCAAATTAGTAATCATGCTAGGATTCAGTTTTAATGTATTACCTATTAGCACATTTGATTCAAGGAAATCAAGACTTGGGAGGTTTCAATAACGATGCAAACTTGAGACTTGGAGAGAGCGGATGCTGGCCACAGGATGTAAACTTGACTCAAGTGAAGCGGTTTTGCTATCCCTTGAGGTTCCATACTTTCCGGGAGTATTTCCCTAATCTTCCGAACGTACGTAAAATGTTGCATCCACTTTTATACGGCCGTTTACGTTACTTTAATACAACTTGTGCCTTTGAATTGAATGGTTTTAATTTTTGTACAGTTAACGCATCTTCATGTTACACACGGGGCTCCCGTCGTATGCTCATTATCTTCTGTACTTGACGGTATTAATGCTTTGGAATCATTTTGTTGCTCCACATTTAATCTTCGGATGGTACGCTTACTTTAACTTCTCATTTGTAAATAAAATCCCATAAAGCAGTATAACTCTAAAGTGTTCAGTAGTTTACTGCTTGTCAATTTAACAGGACTGGAAAAAATTTGCTGCAAAGCACACCAAGCTTAGAGAAATAAGCCTCTGTGAAGGTGAAACTACTGAAAACTATGTTGTACCTTTGTCGAAACTGAACAGTTTGGAAAAAATCTCGTTTCCCTTAGAATGCTTGCTGGGTGAGTTGAGTAGGTATAAAACTAGCAAGTAGGACATCGTGTACACGATACTAATTCCTAATTAATTATAATATTTTTTACTTTCATTTCCCAATAGAAATTAAAGACAAAGAAGCGGTTGCTGACTACAAGTTAGAGATGTTGCACAGGAAACGCCGTTCGAATTCTGAGGATTCTACACATAGAGATGATCGAACTGTTAGCACGTTTCATGCTAATCTTCCAAATACTTCTGTAAATACGTATAACGAAGATAGCACTCCTCCTTTAAAAAGACGAAGAGTTGGACTCAAAATCAAATCAGATCTCAATGCAGTTGATCACGTTTCGGGAATTGATCTGTTTACCGTTGGTTGCCCTAAGATTGAAGAAGTTGAAATTGGATTAGGAGAAAGGTATTGTAATTCCATGCATGGTAGTTCACCATTTTTTAAGTAGTGTGATCTCAATTTCCTGTTCATGCAAAAAATGCCAGATTTATAATTTACAGGTCTAAAATATTCAAAGCTGGGCGTAACCTTCCCGACTCATTGCTTTCTCTCTGCCGGTGGACCCTTCTCAAGAAGCTTTCTTTGAACGAAATATCGATTACTAGTGGGAAGTTTCTAATCGAGGTAATTTGAAAGACAATTATATCTCTTTTATATCAAAAACAGTTAAGTAAATGTTTTAAATCTCTTCAGGTTTTTAAAAGCTGCACACTTCTGGAAAGTGTGAGACTTCGGTGTTTGGGAAATACGGCAGTGTGCTTGTACTATAAAGATCTCTGCTTGGCCCTTCCTTTTTGCATTAATCTTAAAGACTTCCGGTCAGTCTTATTTTTATCATATTTTTAAAACTACTGTGCGGTGTAGATGAATTCTTTTAATTTAATGTTTTCTATGTTGTAGATTTGTTCAAAACTACATGGGGAACCCCGACTTGTTACTTGCAGCTCTGGGAAAATGTCCCCAGCTTACACGAGTGCTAATCTTGTCATCGCCCAACAACGTTGCTCTAGTTCCAATTTCCGCTCATCGCCTTTTTGATAGTTGTAAAAAGTTAATCATGTTCTACGCAGCTATCGATGGTACTGGTAAACTAGTTTGTAAAGCTCTTGAAAAGAGTTTAAAGACGAAATATCTAGCAGAAAGGCCGGCATTAAATGTTGTAATCCGCAACATGGATGAATCGGAGTCTCTGATTAACTATCCATCTGTTCATTACAGACAGATGGTAGTTTTTAGTCCGCAAGTTTGTCAGTTCACTGATTTTCCTAGTTTTAAATCATTTGACTGATATTTTTCTCGAACTGCCTGTGCTGTGTTGTTATTGACATAATGAATTTTATTTTCAAGTTTAGTTGAAGAAATACTCTTAAAGTTATCAAGTTCTAGCTCAAATATTGTACTGAAGGCTGAAATAAAATATACTTTTTCTTGTTGAAATTTAACCAGTTTGAGTTTTTAGTTTTCCTGTTTGTTTCGTTCCTACAGATTCGAGTTCGGAGTAAATTATTGCTGTCGTTCAAACTCATTTTCTTAAATGTCTTTTAATTGTGTTCACCACTCATATTAGTTGAAAACTTTTCACTATTAAAAATTCCACTTCAAAGCATGTCACTAAAATAAAAATGGTTAGTTCTCGAACTTAAAGAGCGTTAATACAAGTACTTCACTTAAACGTTATTAGATTAACTACTGCTTGTAAAAAGTGTAATTACTTAAGTGCAAAGTTTGCGTACATTATAAACTAAATGGAGATCGTAGAGGTTCTAACAGCAGCAGTTAAAACGGGGTTGGGGTCAGGTTCCTCGGTAATAATGTTTACTTTCGTCCAATGGCTCTCCTTGGAAGATCTTCTAACAGCTTCAATTACAGCTTGAATGTATAAACCGTCTTCAAATCCGGATCCCAGCACTCCAACACTACTTTCTCGTTTCCACTCTTTGCAATTTGGAATGTTAAATGCTTCTCTTAAAGAGCCCAGCAGCTTGAGCAACCCTGAAATTTAGAAATGTTAGCATTAATTACCTTGATAAGTATTTAATTCAAGTGCGGTGGCATTACAAGGATTAATTAATTATACGTGTATTTCTCCCGTAGCCTCAAACGGTACTATATTTTTTGCATAGTTTCTACCACGTTTAAAACAATATTTTCCCTGCTACCGAAAGAATTTTAAGGACACCCACTTTTGACCAGCAAAGTTTCCCAATATTGCTTACCCGTCATGTAAATTGGGGGCAGCAGAGGTGATGAAGTGTTTCCACTATTCCTAACGTTCCGATCCACAAGAAGCAGATCAGTATCTGGAGAATCCTCATATACCACTACTTCTTTTTCCGGAGCCGTTTCCTTGTTAGAATTACAATTATTGGCATAAAGTAGGCCCTTGACGGTCCCCTCTTCAGACTTTAAATATCCCTTATCCCCAATTAATAGCACTTCTTGGGAAAAGTACCCCTTGGGAAGATGGTTAGACAAATGCATGGACACGAGCATTCCTTCAGTACAAAAATGGTAACATTCTCTCTTAAAATGACAAAATAAATACGCCTTGCGTCGTTTAAAGTTAATGCAACCATAACTAGCCCGTTACCTCCATCCATTTCCATTTGAATAACTGAAAAATCAGGACTGGTTATCCTCCTTGTTCCATTAATAGTTCCTGTAGTTGGAGATAAGGTTTTTGTGATCCCATGAACTCGCACAGCCTTTTGACCCGTTAGATACGTTATCAAATCTATCAAATGTGATCCGAAAAGAGTGACATTTCCTCCCCCTTTTTCATGCAAAAAAACAACAATGTATTTATAAAAGTAACATTCATGATTTCACCTTTTATTTCTTAATATATCTGTCATTTGATGAATGATCGTTAACGCTTACCCATAATATCATCACACAACCAATTGAAGCTCGGACTTAATATTGGACCCATTTCTATCCTACATTGACAAAGTTTAGGTCGGCCTACAAACTTTTCAACGTTCTTCTTCATGTTTATAAATCTAGGACGGAACAATTGATGTTATTATCGTACTTTTCATATCATTTTACAAACCATGCAGGCTTCCTATCCTGATATTCATACAACAAAGTACAAATAGCAAAACTTACGCTGGATGAAACCTCAGGGAATGGTTGAGTATCCCTATCAAGGATGGATAATACTGGGCAGCTAGGACCATCTTTAATGCCTCGCATTGGGATAACCCTGCAATATATTTCATTAAACCCTTTGCCCAACACTTTCTTACAACTTTCATTCTTTTTTATCAATCGTGTACAAAACTACATTTCCTCGTAGTTGTCAACCCCAAAACCCTAAAATCTCGACATCTTCAAATCTATAAATTATCTAACAGACAGATATATCATCATAAAATGCTATTCATAAGATTTTAAAAGGCTAAAAGGCATGTATTCTTATGGGAATTGTCCACAGATTTAAACGGAATTGTCCCTCTGTCCCTCATTCATGAATTCATTCTTATGAAATCCCCCATCATAAGCGTCAACTTTGGAATTATATACCTGCAGGTCTATCGCATAAAACATGTTTCCCAATTCCAAGGGCCTTGACTGCAATTTGTGAATGAAGGTTCGGAGGGCACACGACTAATACAAGCTCTACATCTTTTCTCAGCAGAACATCGTCAACTTTATTTGTGCTGAACGGAATGGCCAGCTCTTTGGCTGTGGATTCCGCATCTGAAACATTTAATGGTTTAACACTTTAATTCTGCCAGGATAGGGCTTAATGTATCCAAAAACGGCACCTTTTTTTAGATGCAATCTACTACTATTAAAAAATGCAAAAATTGCTCACCCTGAAGGGTCAATCCCCATAAGGCTTCTACCCGGAACCCCTTAGCTTGTAAATAAGGAACGAGGATCTTAACAACAGGGTCCGTACCGAATACACCGATACCGGGTAGCATTTTCAGTAAGCGTATACACACAAGTTTTAGATTCCTTCGTCTACCAATAAGTAGGAAATTGTAGCCGAGTATTTTACCCAATTTTTATTTCTATTTTGATTGCAGTTTTATAATTAATTCATTCATGATTAGATTGATGCTTTTGATATGTACTTTTAGAGCCAGAATAAATAAAAATGGTTCAGATTCTTCAATGGAACCCAGTTCCGACCCAATTATTTACAAAAGTTGTACAACTTTAAGAACTTCGTCTTAGTCTTATCTAGCAAACAGATAGGAAACCTAAACCATAAATAATACTTGGTTCAAGAACTTGTCATCGTTTCCTTCCCTTTTATTTAATGCACGTTTTAAATGCCTCAATAATCTTCACTCTAATGATCACCCAGTACGCATAGTTATGCTGATGCTTTAATTTAACTAATGTAGCAAATTTTAGCTCATCACACTAATCATTATAAATAAAATAATACCGTTTAACTTGTGTATAATTCTCTAGTCTTGTTCTTGAGCCGTATGTAAAAATCCCTGAGGAAAGTATCAAGTCTTGTTCTACGTCATCTTATGCAAAATTGCTAACCACATTTTCATCTCAATTAGCTAATTTTGGGATAATGTCAGCCAAACTTTTACTTTCTTCAGCTGAGTTTTACAGAAATATACCGGATTTTAACCAGTTATAGCAAGGATTCTCCAGCTTTACTCATTTGAAGAAGTATGTATAGTTGGTCAAATCCTTTACAATACTGCAGCCTACCAACCTTGGAAAAAGTTCCCACAAACAAACTAAAGGATGACATGATTATGAATGAAGAATACGGCTTGGACATAGCATGGGTAACCCGTTTTTGTTAATTGAAAAGGGAACATTGTACGTATTCGTGGGCCTTTATACAAGCAACGGGCTTTTAACTAATAGAGAACCAAACTAAGAGTAAAATTCCATACGTAGTTAGACAGTTAGTGATATTAATATGCAATATACATGGTAAAAGTGTGGGTGGAGGTAGGAACAATAAGAATATCATATACAAGCTTACAGTTTCCATGCTAGAGACGACGCAAAATAACTAAATACTTCCTCAGGCTACAGGTAGTAATAAAAAGGCCAAGAACCCCTAGATTTATTTCATATCCCTGCATATTTAACTTCTTTTTTGTTACTTGCTAAATTTTAGTTTCAGCTATCCATCCACATTTCAATTTTTTTAAATTAAATCCTTCAAAAATATACATTTGCAAGCTACCTCTTTGTATGGCGAAGGTGCGGAGAAAGTGAGGAGCTTAATGCATCGTGTAATTTCGTCTAAATAAATAAATGAAAAACAAAGAGTTACTTTTTAACTGAAGCTCTTATAAAATTTGGCCCTAATATTTACCCAAGAATAATCACGGTAATATTACATCGAGATTGCATCCCTTTCTTCCTTAAAAACTACCAATCTTCAGTAGAACCGAAACGAAATGCTGCAGCAATTCTGTATGCACAAAAGATTACCGTTCCGGATGCAAAAAATATATATTTCACTAACGAGATTTAAAAATAAATGAATATTAGCAATTTATTTAGTAATACTAACCTAAATCGTACTATAATCTAGAAGGTAATGACAAATACCCAGGAAAATGTATTTATCACAGCAAAAACACAAGTCTACAAAGAAAATAAAGCTGAATTTATTTTACAATAAATAAAATTAAAGCCATTATAAAAATAATAAAATTTAATCCAAAAAAGTTCAGTATAACAAACAACTTTAGTATTTAATACTTCGTCTTGATTCCCTCTCGACGAAATCATTCTTCCTTGTATGGAGAAGGTGCAGCTAGCGTTATAAGCTGGACAAATTCTGTGAGTCGATCTGCATATAAAAATAATGAAACCGTTCGGTAAATCCGGAATTAAATTGTTTTCTTACTTTCAAACCACAAAGTCTAAACACTTACCCATACCCCAAATCCTCCATTTATACACAACAAATGGAAAATATACCATAAGTCCAATTAGGCAAAATACCAAGACATAAAGGTATTCCAACTTGGGCTCCGTTATGAGTGGAACCACGACCAAGAAAGCGGATACCAGAAAGCCTAATATTGGAATAATAATTGGGACCTGCAAAATAAAATCCATTTCCCATTACTTTTAATTATTTCCCGACAGTCTTTAATTCCCGACTTAATAGCAAAAAAAATAAGGGAAACTGACCCTAAAGGGTCGCTCAATATTGGGCTGAGTAAACCTCAAAATGATAACACAACTCATGGCCAATCCATAAAAGAACCAAGCAGCAAAACCAAACAGATCCACTAAATCGTTTATTTCACTTGCGTAGATCATGGGAATGGATAAAACCGTCTAGAATTCATAATCATTTGAGTTAAAAAACCTATTAAAAATCATAGGAAATTGAGAATATCTTTTTAAGCGTCTGTCTAACATTAAGTATAATCGCATTGATCGGGGTCAGCCTTGTTGAGTGAACATACGACAGAAAGTCAACCATATGACCTTCCCTTCCGGCCACGTAGGAAATCCTGAATTAAAGTATTCGTCACATTTTAATAATAATCCTGAAATTACATCAAAAACCGATTCACATCTTGGTACCTTCCAGCAGTGAACATTGATCCATTTCCCGTTCCAAACGCAGACAAGCAGACCATTATAGGGACGATCCATTTCATAACCCCTAGAAATTGATCCCCTACATCCTGTGACGAGAGATAAAGAAAATGTCATATTGCTCAAGATTTTTATTGCTAGTCTAGAATTAGTTTTGTCTCCATTTTGTACATATTTTAACTCAAAATACTTTCTGGACGCTCAGTTTTAGTATTTAATCACCAAAAAACAGCAGTAAATCAGTATTAAATGGAACTTTTCGTCTACTTACAATAGCTACAGCAGTAGAAGCCATCATAGCCGCCTTATTTAGGGCCGTCAGATACGACAAGTTTATCAAAAGGTATAGAGCGGTGACCAGACTTATGCCTATGATAATTGCAAGTGGTAAGTTCCGGTAAGGGTTCACCAGCTCCTCCATTGCAAAGTTCAGGTTATTCCATCCATCGAATGCCCTGTTGGCATTTTATAAATTGGATAAAATCATAAAATACTTTATAGTATTTAAAATCAACGTTGGGGAGTTGTTTAATTATCCATAATCCATACCAAAGTCCACTGTAGAATGAAGCAGTAATATTCCCAACCGTTGCATTTCCGCTATCCCATTTCCCAGTTAGAGCGCCCCACTCCCCCTTAGAAATTTGGTAAATCCCGATCCCAATCATTAGAGCCATTGCAGAGATTTTTGCCATCATGAAAACAATCGCTGTCCTAGTGGCCAGCCGGGCGCTTGCAATATTTATTACTGCGATAAGCGCTATTCCAAAAGACAAATAGATATTCTAGGTCAACTATCGACCAAAAGCTTGCTTCTATTTTTATTAATTAATAGATTGATTGGCAGGAAAAAAAATAGGAAGGAAGCTTTGGTGATAAATTCCATTACCAATTAACAGCCTAGACTCGTATTTTTGTAAACTTACTTGAAACAAAAACAGCGAGGAGCTTCTTAGAATTTATGTAATAATCCGTTTCCTCAAATTCCGAGCAGAAACCGGAAGTGCTCAGTAAAGGGTACAGAGCATATTGACCAAATGCAAGACTAACTATTGATAAAGATGAGGGTTTCAATAGCAAAACGACCATCTGAAGTTTCAGAAATATATCAAATCGTTAAAACTGCCTTGTTTTGTATTTATTTTTTACTATTTTTTTCGAAATACACTACATTTTATGTCTATTGTGTCAAACCCAAGAGTAAATAAAGGCAGGAAGCTGTCCAAAGGACCTGTTAAGAGGGGAAAAGGTCGCCATAAAGTACGCGTGTTCTCCTCCACTTCTCGGGATAACCGTTCCCAACTCACAGTAGGATAGTGCGGCTGAAATGTTCACAATTTACAGCTAATTATTTAATAGAATTTATCATACAAACTTCCAAACTTTGAAAGATAGTTCTCATCTTACACAAAGTAGCTAAAACTCCACAAGAAGCCCAAACGACTAAGCTGAGTGCCACAGAGTCCGTTCTAATCAGGAGACGTTGCGGGGTTATGAATATTCCTGACCCTTTATCATTTAAAGTAAGAATTCAGAGTTTTCTCAGAGCATTTTATGTCTATAATTCTGAAGTTATTTATTCTACAAACCAATCATAGTTCCAACGATCAAAGCCACACCCCCTAAAAGACCAATCTGGCGTTTCATCCGAACCGTTCCGTCCCCAATGACCGTTTTGGACGGATCAGAATCAGAAGGATGAGACTGTTGTGGTTTTTCTGCATTTGGCATACTAATTCTTGAACCTGTGTCTTTGTACCTTCCTTCAACATTTTTTGGATCGTATTCTGTGTTGAAAAAACAATATAAATCCACTTTCCTAAATCAACAACATCCTGCATGTCCACTAGGAAATTGTGGAAATTAAAAGCGTGTTACTACCTTGATCGTTTTCAAATCCAGGGTTTTCCATACTTCTTAACGATGTTTATAACTACCTTTCTGATAGAAAGAGAGATCGTGTATCTGTTTGCTAACCAAGCAATTTATTCTTAAGGATAGGAGTTTCAATTAACGTAAAAATGGCAGAATTCTCATTTATTCTAATGGAATTTGCGAATCAAGACATAAATTCCCAGTTTAACGTCAATCCCTGGTCAAAGTCCATCTCCCATGTCAGATTGATGTTTAAAACTAACTTATTTATTCATACACAGCCGATTTTCAAAATCTCGACACAAAGAGATTACTAAGCTGCATGCAATTCAATTCACATTATCTCAAAACCAATAAGCTTATCATGAAACAAATGAAAGGTTTATCTCCTTGTATACTTAATCGAATCCTATCTGCCCTGCCCTGCAGACCTACAAAAATTACAATGGGCAGTTATCACTTGAGGAGTTTGATTGATTAAGATTAGATAAGCACATAAAGTTTAGTTTACTGGGTTTCCCGTCATTGTCATTGTACCTTGTACATCATACCATAACTTCATATAGAGTTCAAACTAAACAACTCAGCTCATTGGGATTATATCGTCTATTATCTTTTCCATTCAGTCAAATAAAACGAGAAAGGATTCCAGTTTGTGGAAATTCAGTTAAGTGATGCCATTTCATTCACAAGTATCCAGGTATTGTTATTTTGCAGTTTTATGCTTCACATATTTGAGGTTGCAAGTAACATTATCTTGGTCAAAAGACTTAAATACTTTTCCCCACCCACCCATTCTCAGAAACCACAAATCAATTACTTTTAAAATATTTAGATGTCTAATGACTTTTTTACAACCATAGCGTGAAAAAACACTTTTAAAATATGCAAAATTACTGTATGAGAGATCCTAAATTACATCTATGCATAGCCCCATCAGTTACCATCTTCCTGAACAATAGTACATTGATTGATTGCGACTGAAGCAAAGATTTTTAAAGCATTGCATTTTTATTCCTACAAATTAATTACTTTTTAATAACTGCATTGAATTGTTCCCTTTAAAAAAAGCTGGTCGGCGGATTACAGTTTTTAACTTTTATTCCACTTTATTTACGTATTCATTATTTACAAGTTAATTATTAAATAGTAAAATATAAACTCTGCAGTTTCTCAGTAGAATTAATGGACTTTTTTTAGAGGTCACATCATAGCACGAGAAACAAGCCCAATGCATCTGCCATGTACGTCTATTCCGCTGCGATCTGCGGTGCCTCGGCGAAGTCATCATTATGAATCTCATGTTTGTGAATAAACGGATCCGACTCGTGCTTGGCAACCCGGAGGAGGAAGTGCAATGCAATTTTGTTAAAAGATCCCAAATCAATGTCCCCAGTTCCTGTGGAGTACCAAAAGTATACATGATTGAGTCTTTCATACGTTTAGTAAAAGATAGTCTATCTCTCCAGGTTAAATACCAAATGTCCATGAAATACAGATGCATAATATTAAATTCTGGGGATAATTTAAACTTAAAAAGAGCAACTATTAAAGGATTTAAATAGAGTTGGTATTAGAGGAAGAGTCTGTAATTTGAGGATATACGTTAACTTGAAGTAAAGACAAACCTTCTTGCCCATAAGCCTCAATCAAGCCAGTAAGTTCGCGAGGTTCTACCACAATTTGTGGGCTGAGATGCTTCAACATCTCTAAAACCTTGTCCTTAGGAACAAACCCATTTTTAGCATGGCGATGGAACGTCTTGTCCAGAACTGCAGAGAAAGATACAACATCCATTCTTTAAAGTAAAGCTTTACAAAAGTAGCATTAGGAAAGAGTATTGAAAACATGTTTTATTATGTAAAATTGGAAGCTTACGAGACTGAGATTCCTTTCGTACTTTGAATTCCTGTGAAAAATATTCAGAAAAGTAAATCAGAATCAAACTTCCTTGGTTTAAAATCAAGAATGAGGTTTAGAAAAATAGTTTAGAAAAAGCTTACCATTTCGATTTCTTAAGTTTCTTGAAACGTTGATGATTTAATTCTCAGTTAATGATATTTTAAAATTTCTGTAGGAAGGTTCAAGCTATATTTTACTCGGAGGCTTTCTAACTTCTCTGTGACTGCCTTCCCCTTGCCGGCGATGCCTTTTTATACCTTTTCTAAATATGTTTTAATCGTTTGAAATATTTTTTAAAGTTATGATATATTTACACTGCAGAATGAATGTAATTTGGCTCAACCTAACTACCTAACCGGCACATAACATGTCAACATGGTCGGGCTAAGCCCAGCATGTTTTTATGAAATCCGTCGTATTCTCAAAACTTCAAAATAAAAACAAGTCATTACTCATTATTTTACTGCGCTGAACTTCTTTATCTGTACTGGGCTAAATTTTGTTGATTGATTGATGGCTCGTTAATACCCGGGTTAAAACCCCTTCTTGGCTATGAAAAACTCATGTTTCAGATTTGCACTTCACCATACCATTATTTCTTGATGCTTAGTTAAGTTTATGTTCCAAAACTCTTGTCTGTTGTTGATGTCGTTATTCTGAAAGTCATACGCATAACGAAGGAAGATACCGGCCGGTTATGACCAAAACTCGTGGCATCGTAGTCGATTCATTGAAATACGGGCATCTGGCTCGACTCCATCAAAGTTTCAAGATCCCGGATACGATTTCAAAATATTTTCATATTATAAAGGTAATCATCGAAATGATAAGCCATTCTACACAATATTTCCCATTATATAATAATAATTAAGGATTTACAATTAACTAAGTAAACTTCCAAAGGTTAGCCATAATGTCGTATGCTTTACATCTTCTTTTTTCGAAAACCTTCCGGTCCTACCTGTCATTTTTTCTTCTTCTACAACAGGATGTCTCTCAACCCGAATGTTTCATGGTTACTCCTGCAAAACGGCTGCTTTTTAAAATGCATAGTCTACTCACAAATACTCATGAAAAGCATGCAATTCAGTGGAAACTAATAGCAAAAAAATTAGAAAAACGTATCAACAAGAACACTTTAAGAATCTCATATTCTTTCAGTCTACAACATTTGGGTTTCTCCCATATTCCAACTACTGCAGTTCCACTATGAGAAACTTTAGGCTCTTCTCTGTTATGATTGCTTCGATAATCTAGGATCCAGCTTTAAAGATATCTGCAAAAATCAGTGGAAGAGTTCCCTGACACTTCCCTAGCTTTTTAAAGCTTTTTAACTCACACATTACGTCTTAACTCTGCATTAATAATACCTGAACCAGTTCTTATTTATCATAACACAAATACGTCTCTGTCTCCAGCATGTATACTGACAGGATAATAATTAGCCTCTCCAAATACTTGCACATGAAATATTCTGGCTTCTCCGTCAGAAAAACATTCAGAAGTTTCATTTGAAGTTATATTTAACTTTTTTTTAAACACGAGATCCGCTGCACGTACGCAGCGAACGAACTCCTTGCAAGTTAACTTTCCTACGACCTGTTTCTTCACAAAATCGCACCAACTGCCAAATTATGGGAAACCAGGTAAAAGAATATTCAAGCTAAGGAAGAATTAAACCACGAAGCTGAATCCGTGACATTTTTTGTCTCTACGCTTTACTGTTTACTTTGCTAATAATAATAACAATGTCATATTGTCACTTCCAATTTCAAGGCCTTTACTTGACACGGGGTTTGGTTTTTTGTACCTCGTTTTAAACTAATCTTACGATTACTTATGGATTCAGTGAGTTTTTATGGAATCGTTCTGCCTTTTTCCTACACATGAAAGTTGGCTAAATAACCCTCGGTATAGTTGTACCCAAATTATTCATGAGGCTATCACCATTTGTTGACCAATAATTCTCCAGAGAGAATTAACTCTGGAAATATTTCAATACAATTTAAACAAATGAAAGAACATCTTGCTACTGTATGCAATTTTTGACAGCTCATTTGTTACATGCTACATTCGCTTCGTTTGTTAACATTTGACGGTTATTTTTGGTATAATTTACGTTGGGCTTCCTCTTAAAAACCACAAGGGCCTACTTAACGTGCACGTAAAGCAGTTGGTTTACTACTAAATCCCGACTATCTCCACTGATTACGTCAATTATTACCAAATATCAAAAGCTTTAACCTCAAACCAAAGAATTATTAACTGTCTTGTACCGAAAAAACTTAAGGAAAGCCATCATTCAATTAATTCCCACATATTAATAAATAAATTAAAGATATGGCCATAATAACGACTAAAGCTTTCCTCAAACATTTTACACCGACTGCTTTCATCCATTTCCTCCAATAATACAATAGCTTCCGGTTGCACTGCAATATATCTTGGATCAGGAATAAGATAAAAATATCCAGTATTCCTCCAACAAGTACGTAAAACGGAAACGGATGTGGCTAAAACGTCAATCTCCTTCGAAGATTGCCTCTCGAAGCCATGAAAAATTAATGTCCACTCTGGACCGATGTACTCTGGGCCAATATAGAAATCTCTTGCATGGAATTCACTTGCATATTGTCTTGAGTTGAACTTTTAAACTGAAAGACAAAATTATAATTAACAAATCTTAGACTGGGAAAAAGCCATGTCTCCACGAACAACTAAACCTTCCGTGGAAGTAAAGAAAGTTTTAAAACTTGTACTTTCATTCTGTTTGTACGGAGGGGTTGTGTTTTTGGGATTAAATTCACGATTTCAGCTAGCATGGTACATTTGGAAAGATATCCAAGGACAATGCAGAAATGGGATTGGAAAAGTAAAATCTAAAGAACTTTTATGATATTTATCATTTATTCATTACAACTCTTTTATGTAGGCTAGAGGAGACTGCAATCGAGCTATATCATCCGCCTATAACTCTTGTGTACAAAAAATTCCGTCCATAGAGAACACATTCACGAGGGTAAATGATCATGTAAAAGATACAGTAACCTCTGCAGTAGACGGTATAAAAGGTATAGGAGGTATTTTTGGCCGGAAACGTCGCCAAGCTACTAAAGATATTCAATACGTCTGTGAGCCGATTAAACTAGGAGGTTTGGGATGCATTACACTAAATGAAAATACTCTCTGTGCTCCTCTCAAACTCCTGGATAAAAATCCGTTAGAAGAAGTTAGCAAGAAGATTAACCAATTCATAGATTACTTTACACTCTCAGTTAAGCAGTTGAATAGCCATGAAAGCAAAGTAAACTCTTCTATTGGAAACTATACAGAAGTTTTGAAAGAAATGCAAAATGACTACGAGGAAAAATTCGACAAGTTTAAGCATTTTTTAAATATAGTCCAAATTTGTATAGCAGTTCCCCTTCTGTTCCTTCCAATCCTCATGTCCTACCGGTTCCTTAAGGGTTACCACAGAATTGTAGAGGAAGGGAAATCCTGTGCTAAAAAGTTGAAAAAATTAGAGAAATATTTTACCAAAGATAAGAAACGGGAAGGGAGAAATATCCTGATTCAGGTTGGCTTCCTTATAACCCATTTCCTCCTTACCGCAGTCATTATTGTTTTTGACATTTTACTACATTGGACCCAGCAAACCGCAAGTGACCTCGGAGGGGCTAGCTTCACTGCAGTTGGAGCCCTCCATGTTAGTGTTGAGGTTAAAGCTGGACCCGTATTCCAACCCTTGGTGGATCGGTTCGTTAGCAGTTTAGGTCATGACAATTCATATGACATTTCTTTGACAACTTCAACATGTCTTCCAAAACCGATGGAAGCTTTAAGCTGGAAGTTACTCCCAGTCGCTTCCACTTTGTATGCATTTATGGCTCTTTCCTTCCTAATTCAGTTTTTTGTGAGCCACTACAAGAGTAAAATTAAAATTATTCATAGTTTTTATCCCCCGTCTAACACCAACGTTGGCAGAAGTGCTGATGGTATTCATGATGAAAAAATGAAGTTAAATAATGAGCTCGTCAATGCATTGGAATTGCATTCAATACTCTATCAGCCAAGCCAGAGTAATTCAGAAGAAAAACAATCACCCTCAAAGAAGAGCAGTAAACATAAGCCGGGTTGGTTACAACAGATACGATTAATTTATATGACCGTCCGACACTGCAACGTGATGACTAACTGATTATTTTAACTACGTTCCAAGGTTCAATTGGACAAATAGTCTGTAAATTAAACATTTAAATAAAAATATTAAAACAAATGCAGATTGTAAATTATGGAATCAATTTTAGTTGCACAATATAATCCGTTCCTTACTGCATTATAATTTAACAAAACTTTATTAGGCCAACATAACATGTTTCTTGATACAATTTAGTTTACGCTAATGAATAAATACTTGTTTTTAAAAATTGACGAATTTATTTTTAATAAACTTTTAAATTTTGAATGGGAAATAATTATTATTCTCAAGTGTTAAGTAACCATTAAAATCTGACGGGATTAGGGAGGGTAGCAAACTAAGCTCATCAAATTCCGTTCGATATGTTTGGTTTTAGATAATAATAATTTACAAGACTGGTGGGATAAAAGTTACAAAATGTTTAGTTGAAGCGTTCTGTTGTCTAAATGTTTTTCAGCTAGACTCCGATTCGAAAAGCTCAATAAAATTACCTTCAATCTTCTACTAATCATTCTTGTAAGGGGATGGAGCAACTAGGGTCATCCCTTGGATGATTTTAGTGAGTCTCCCTACACATAAATTAAACATTTAAATAACTGAGATGATTTTTATATTAGGTAAAGAACTTCCAGACTTACCCATGCAAGGTAGTTGATACTTTTTGTAGACAAAGGGATAATAAACGCATACACCCAGTAGGGTAAATAACAAAACGTAAAAGTATTCCAACTGAGGTTCCCTAATTAGTGGAGCAAGGACTAGAAATACTGAGATCATTATCGCTATCACAGGTATGATCAATGGTACCTGCAAATCAGACAATCAACGGAAACACACAATTATATCTCCTTTTTCATACCCTTTTTACTCATTTTACGATACTTTAGTTAAACTTTAACTTTACTTCTTATCTTTAACATGGAACTCGGGGAAATTATTTCAGTAAATATATTTCCTATAAATAATTTCCTAACCTTAAACACTCTTTTGACATCCGGCTGTGTTTTCCTCAAAACAAGGAGACAAACAAGGGCCAGCCCGTAGATGATCCAGGATGCAAAACCAAAGAGGTCAATAAGTTTATTAATACTGCTATAAAAGATCATCGGAATGGCTAAAAAGACCTGTAAAATAAAGTAGTAGTTTCATAAACAATCTTCCCTTACTTAAATATAGAAAGCCATATCTTGCTACATTTCTCTAAAGAAACGCTTACATTGAGCATGATTGCTATTGATGGGGTTAGCCTTTTAGCGTGAACATAGGAAAGGACGTCAATCATATGCCCGTCTCTTCCTGCCACGTATGAGATTCTAAAATTATTCGAAAATATATATACTTTTTGTACATTTTTTTCCGCAAAACATTTAGAAAAATGTACGGAAAATAACTATAAACTTCATTTCATCAACCTGCCAGCGGTGAACATTGAACCATTTGCTGATCCAATTGTCGCCAAACAAACCAAGAGTGGAATGATCCAGTCAAAGCGTCTTCCAAGGACTAAAATACCAACGTCCTGAAAGTTCAAAATGGAATTACACTTTCTTGTAGAGGTTTATTAATTCCTCTCGGGATGAGAATGAGAATCCTCCCAGCACACGCATTTTTCCAACAGTTTATTACCCTAAATCCTCGCCCATATTCCACGGCTTATGCATGATAAAAAAAAGATGCTTGAAGCATCTTTAACATGGGAGAGATACCCCTTTTAACATGTAAAGGATTTGCGTGCGTCGGCATAATTAACGGGGGCGGCATATGGGCGAGGATTTAGGGTATGAATTTCAAGCTTTTGTTACTTATTATTAGCTTCCATTCTTAACTTTTCCATCTACCTTAATATGAAAGTTATAATGATTCCATGCCTTTTATAAACTGACTTACAACTGCAACCGCTTCCGAACTGCCCAACGCTTCCTTATCCAAAACGGTAAGGTAAGAGAGATTCACAAGAAGGTAAAGGATCGTGGTGATCGGGATCCCGATCAGAATTGCAAGGGGTAAGTTCCTATTGGGATTCTTTAGCTCTTCCGTAACAAAGTTTAAATTGTTCCATCCATCGTAGGCCCTACAAAATCCAAAAATTTCTAAAAAAAAATGTCTTTTAAACGAAAAACTGGTAAGAGTTCTTTAAAATCTTGGAGAGATTTTTTTTCTTACCAAAGCCCACTATAAAAGGAAACAGCTATGGCCCCATAATCTTTGGTACTTTGGTCCCAGTCCCCCTTAATGGCCCCAAACTGACCCTGGAACA
The DNA here is from genome assembly GCA_034682405.1 of Hydroisotoma schaefferi. NCBI lineage: Eukaryota > Metazoa > Arthropoda > Collembola > Entomobryomorpha > Isotomidae > Hydroisotoma > Hydroisotoma schaefferi. The sequence continues at coordinate 12,770 of JAQFZX010001170.1, read as the reverse complement.
TGTTGTAGAGTCCTATGCTAATTATAATCCCCATGGTCAGTAATTTAGCCCCTGTGAACAGGATTTGTACCTTTGTGGCTACCTTGGCACTCAGTATATTCAGCGTTGCAATCACACCTATACATAGCGTAGAAGATAAAATGCTTTTAAGACAAACAAATATATAAAGCTGGTATTTTTAAGTGTAAAAAATACATGCAAAATGTTTAAAAGTCTAAAGTTTAGTATTCACATGCAATAGGAACGGCTAGCATCTTCTTGGCCAGGTCGTATTCCCAAGTATCCGTAAAAGGGGGACAATACCCAAACCATTTGAGAAATGGTGATAGAGAATACTGCCCGAATGCCAAACTTGCTATGGAAAGTGATGATGGTTTGAGCAATAAAACAGTTAGCTAGATCACCAGTTCACAAATAAAAATTATATTAGACAGTTTTAAACTTCTTGAAAAACTACAGTATTTCCGGTTTTAATTCCTCTGGTGAATTAGAAAAAACCCCTTAGATTGAGAAAGATACGGCAAATTTTAATTTTAAACACTAAAGACATAAAGGGAATTGTTTAGAGGGTGGAAGTGTTAAAGGGGAACTAAACCCGGAAACAAGTTAAGCTGCAAACTAATAAAAAAGGTCTAAGGACCGCTCACCCAAGAAAACAGGAATGCGGGTAACTCTCCGAAGAATCCGTGCAAGGGAGCAAACGCTGCCATGTAGTAAGCATGCTCGCCCCCACTACGAGGTACAACCGTCCCCAATTCGCAGTAAGATAGGGCAGCTGAAAAAAACATACCTTTTGTCCTTTTGAGGTACATTTGTCATCTTAATTTACTTAAAAAACTAAGGGCTCTGCTTTAAACCAGTAGTTATTTTGGAATTATAACCATAAACAGGTTCATAGGTACATCATCATAACTTTTAACGCTAATAAAGGCTAAAACGTTCATAAAACGGTAAAGGTACTTGCACAAATTCCTTACACAAAGTTGCCAGAATCCCACAAGCAAACCAAACGGCCAAGCTCACAGCAACTGATTCCGTTTTTAGCAAAAGTCCCGAAGGAGACACAAATATTCCAGACCCTGTTTGTTACCCAATTTAAAATTAAATCCAAATGATTCTAAATGTTAAGCAAACTCTCCACCATAAAAATACTTGACAAACCAATCATCGTCCCAACGATCAAAGATATCCCTCCCATAAGCCCAATCTGCCTTTTCATACGAACCGTTCCATCAGTAGCTTCCCCTAAAGCTTCAGGCACGTCACTAAACTTGACCTTTGTCCCTTCATCACCCCTTCCGTTTAACTTAAGGTCAGGGTCAAGGTCCCCTTTTAAACCATCATCCACCACAGGGTAATTAACAAGATGTTTACTGCAAAGGTCCCTTTCATTCAACAGTTCCACCTCCACTTCTACCTCGGCTATGTCATTACTAGACTTGCTACTAGTCTGACCCATAGTTACACCCCCAGAGTATGAGTCAGAACCCCTCTTGTTAAAACTCTTCAGGTCAAAGGTTATCCCTTCAGGGTAAGCACTATTTCCCCTATCGTCTTCAGAGAAGATGTAAAGTTTTTGGCACCGGCAAACCAATGGATTATAATCGATAACTCCAACAGGATTGGCATTAGTAGAGCATATACATGGTTGGATATTGGTACTCTTCCTACTTCTGATACACATTTCTTGCGCATTTTTCTCCTTCTGCTTGGAATTGGAATCTAAGTTTAACCAGTAATCGTAAAAATTAATTACACAACTGTCCGTGTAACCTAGTACATCATTTAATAGCCTATTGAGAATTAATGCAGAGGGACAGCTAGGATTTTTATATGCAGCAGCAGCAGAAGCAAGCTTAAGCTACACTCCTTCCAAATCCAGTATCCAGTGTAACATTATCCTTGCCCTTTTAGACTCAGATGTCATACTTTTATTGATTAGATTTAACCTCTCCCTTTCCAACTTCTTATCCTAAAATCTAAACTAACTGACACTGATAAGACCAGCCTACTCTTATCTACACACTTATCTTATCAATGTCACTTCACGAGAGACTAATCATAATCACTGAACGATTAGAAGTTCTATTAAAACGCAGTTTTAATTTTGATAATATATCTTCAATGGATCCTGGGTTATTTAAAGTCTTTAATTAGGATAACTAAATTAAATTTAAAGTTTTCTTGATACAAAATATTCTTCATTTTTGTCGAAAGCCGAACAAATAAATGGCAAAGACCATGGACTGCTAATCCCGATATTTTTTATAAAACCGGGTGAATAAATTGCAAGCATGTCCTATATACCTACCTACTTTTAAGCTAAAAGGTACTAACCCGAACTGGGTAACTTATCGTAAAGTTACCCGGGTGAGTTGTCTACTTTCATGGGAAAGGTTGCCATTTCGGAAGTTATACTTCAGTCAGATGCCTTCCTTCCATGCTTGCCTATGTGCTGAGCTTATAATTAATTTGCAACTATTTTGCAATCCATGCGTCCCTCAATCCATTACTTTATAGTAGGCAAAATGTGAATGCTATTTTTCAGGTAAATCCACTACCTGTTGTAGGTTCTTCATGAACATATCCAGGATTCTCCATCCTTTAACTGGACTTTTTTGCAATCCACCTTTCCGTATGGATCCCTAGGAACGGTTGACTAACAATTATCTATGTAGAGAGGTACCCGAATGAGCTTTAATTACATTTACGAATAATTTCATAAATTGTTTGTATTTAAAGTTTAGAATTAATATTCAGACTAACTTAGTCCTGCGGAAAGTTTAGTAGTAAATGTAGGTATACACATTCTAATAGTTTATAGAGACAAATGCGTTGAAAACTTGTAAATATTTTGATGAGAATGTCTATCTAATTTACTACGTAGAAATCAATTGTTTATAATGTAATGTAATCTAATGTGTAACAAACACACGGACTATTCTGTATTGTTGTTACTTTTATAAAGGATACATTGATTGATACTTCCAATTCTTATTTCATGCCCATACTTATCGGTGACTATCTTTTTAAAAACACGTTTTCCGTTAATCTCACGTTTTATTAAGTCTTCCTAAAGATAAAAACTCTATTATAGTACACTTTTGTGTACAAGTACTTATCAAATTGTATCTCTCGCTCTCTCTCTCTCTGTTTATCCAAGTATTTTAATTTTGTTCAAGTAAGTTATAATAATTCTGTGTGTATCTATGAAACGTGACAAAATCATCGAACCAAAGTAGAACTAGAAACGGTACAAAAGATAATTCCTTGTTGTCGGCTGTCAGAAGTAAATGCTTGGATTACGATTACGATTACGATTACGAATACGATACAATATGCCTTCTTTGATAATTTATTTAATAATTAATTCTATTAAATCAGTCCGGATGATTGCACTGAGCAGCCGTCATTCAACTATCAAGTAAAAGTGTCGGTCCAGATTCCAGAAGTGAATTGTGAAATGTGAGGTGGATGTTTATTCCTTATAAATGAATGAATTTATGATTTGTAAATATGTTTTCAAACTTTTATGGCATTTCATACATATAAACCTACCTACTGGCACGATTGTGCTAAGAATCTATTCACTAATAAAAGTTACAGTACATAATTTGTACAATTCCAATCCCCACTAACCGTACTTTTACATGTTATACCCGAGGCATATTTTAAAGGTAATCTGGTATTTCGGGTCATAATTCAATTCTGTGAAGAGTTATGGTCAACAATCAATTAAAAAGCGGCTACTATATGTGAGTGCGACTTGAATGGAGGGTCATACGGAAGTTAATTTCAATTTTGTTCAAATCAATAAAAGCTTATCTGCTATTTATTATCCCTTATCTTACACACCCATGTTAATCAACACTTGCTGCAAGCTGCACCGATGCAAAAACTCAACGCACTTATGCATGCTCAAGTTAATAAATTGAAAATAGTCTGCAAGTCGCCCAATAAATGATGCACTTTTGGAACCGATTTAATTACTATCATTCTCACCCTCCATTTATATCAGTTTAAGGAAGGCCGTTATGCAAATCTTTTAAATACAGTTTTTAGGAATGATTCATTATTATGAGATAATTTTAGATTATCATGTTTTCAACCTAAAAATAACTTTAACACAACTAACATCTACCGTATTTCCGGTAAATTACTCCCCCCTCTAAATAACTCCCCCCTGCAAATGAGACCATTGAAAATTAACTCCCCCGGAGGAGCAATTTCCGGAAATACGGTAATTCTATTCCAGAAACCAAAACTCTTGGAATGTGGCTGAATATTTCTGTGGCTAACTTTTAACATAAATATACAATTGCTACATTAACCCGAAATTTCGAACTCACCATTTCATTTTAATGCCTATTTCAATATACTATTTACCTTTTTTCTAGTTATCTGCCTAAAGATACATTCAAGGTTTATCTTGTCCAATACTTGTGTAAAGTTTAATACTTCAATTTCAATGATCCTCATCAACCTGTCACTCAGTTTACAATTAGCATAAGGAAGTTTATATACTTTGTAATCATTTGTAATCCATTAAGGGGTTTGCAGACAATAATTATTCATGAAAGGCACACTCAAGTAAGACGTTCGGCAATGCGTTTTTGTTCACGCTGCCGTTGTCACGCTTGTTGGTGGGTAAAGATGCAAAAAAGAAGGTAAAACGAGTTATAGAAAACGTTATACAATCAAGCTTTTCATTGAACAAAACTTTATTAGTTAGTTTCCATCAATTTAACCCAATCCAAGAAGAAACACCTTTAATCTATCTATACATTCACTCTTCGTCAAGTATAATTATTTCTTGCACGCACGCAATCGACTTTAAAATGAGATTATGATGATGATGAGTCTTCTCAACCTTATGTGCGGTGCTATATTTCTACTGTCTAATAATATAATGCTTCTTTCATGGAAATACATATAATTTACTTCAAAGTACTTAAGTTGTGAACAATCATTAAAGTATAATGAGCTTTATTATAAATTCTTGTCAGGACTCCAGCTATCCTTATCCTGTCCAGCCATAGACAAAGTATCACGATACTTTGTCTATGCTGTCCAGCGACCAAAAGTTACTTAACAGAGATTAAAACGACTCTATATCCACTAAAAGTAAAGAGTCCATCGGGATTTACTTACTAAAGCCAAGGATAAACGGGGTTTATAATCATCCAACGAGTCAAAAACTGGTTACAGTCATTCCCAAACTTTAAAACGATTAGGAAAATATAAAAGGTACTAAGCATGTTTATGCTTAGCCAGGCCAAACAAACCTCTATTTGTATCAGAAAGAAGGTCAATAGAAATAAAGTTCCTTAGAACTAACAAGGTTTATAAAAGCCCAAATCATTCATCCCTTCATCATTAAAACGCATCATATTCCAGTCCATTTAAAAAATCATTCCAAGGCTTTCGAAAAGCAAAATTGTAAAATGGTCCACCCATTAGATCCCCTTAGTTCTATTGAAATATCCGAAACGTCCAGAATAATAAAAGCCTCTCGGTCCCACCTTGGAACTGTTGGAGGAAAAGGCTTCATTTTTAACTCAATATTGTTAATAGAGCCCCCAAAAGAGGAACTTGCTCCAGTTCTGCTTAATGAAAACGATGATGAGCTTTCCCAAGGGGCATTTCCCCGAAAATCCTTCACACTCTTGATAAGTCGGGATACGGGTGTCGTTAGCGAAGTAATTGTTGACATTTCCAAGGGTCAGGTCGAAAGTGACCGGGAGGCTGAACGAGGATCCCAACCGACTCTCAGCCCAGAGGATTGCTTCCAATCTGAAAAAATTGTTCGGAACTCTTTTGAAGTCCGTAAACGATGCGAAAAACTTGGAATCCTTAACATGGACCTTGTCACCGCAGACCCTTGGTCCGTAGATCCTTAGCCTTCTTATTTCTAGCTATATTAAACTCAAATTACATGAGACATGACAATAACAAAAGATCTCATTGCTTCAGGTCTGTTGGGTACAACGGTGAATCCGAGTTCGAAGGAAGGAGACTCGTACAATTGTTTTTGTACACGAGGAACTACGCTGGGGACAATCACTACGCTCACCCCCTGGACTTTCTTGTTGGTAATTCAGCCATGAAATACCAATACTTTTCATCAAGAAATGCTCTATCAAACGCTGATAAATCAACTACTTTCAGTTGTTGATCTAATTTCGGATGAAGTGGTAAGTATCGAGGACATCCCAGCTCACGCGGACTTTAAACGACGGAACGGGGAGGACGTTAAAATCCCCAAGGACGAAGGGAACTACGACCCCGACTTACTTCCAAAGAATTTCATGAGGAAGGATCTGAAACCGTTACAAATCATACAGCCCGAAGGACCCAGTTTTACCGTTCATGGGAACCTTATCCAATGGCAGAAGTTTCGGATGAGAATAAGGTACTTTCGCATTGTAAGGTACTTTGCGAATTGTAGGTTTTAAAATTAATTTTAAACTACAGCTTCAACTACAGAGAAGGACTGGTCCTTCATGACGTCCGGTACCTGGACGGAGCGACCCACAGGCCATTGTTTTACCGACTATCGCTATCTGAAATGGTCGTCCCGTATGGAGACCCTCGACCACCATTTCATCGAAAATGTGTTCGTGGTCTTAACTTTACAGAACTCTAACTATTCCTTTATTTTTGTCTCCTTCCGTAAAGCTCGCTTAGTTTGATAGCATTCTTCTACATAATAGGCATTTATTCCTACAGGCTTTCGATGTTGGAGACTACGGTCTTGGGTTTTGTGCCAATTCCCTATCCCTCGGCTGCGACTGTCTTGGAACAATTAAATACTTTGATGCAGTTCTCAACAGTCACGATGGGGAGCCAAAGATAATAAAAAACGCAATCTGTCTGCATGAGGAGGACGCTGGGACGCTGCACAAGCACACGGAATACCGATCAGGCAAAGCCATAGTCACCCGATCCCGAAAACTGGTCATCAGTTTCGTCGTGACGGTAGTAAACTATGAATATGCCTTCTACTGGTCCTTCTTTCAAGAAGGGACTATAAACTTTGAGGTCAAGGCTACTGGGGAACTCAGCACGAATCTAATTGCCACAGGGGAGGACCCATCAGGTATGAAATAAATCCCTCATCTAATCCTTCACGATAGAAAAAGCACCCCTTCCCTTGCTCAATTAAACAAAAATTGCAAAACGAAGTTAGCAAGAATACTTAGAAGTATTCAGTCAGAAGCTTTTTTCTATAAAGAAATGACAGCAGTCCAAAAAATTTACCCTACCTCATTTACAAAAGCTTGTAAATTATATCGGGGATAAGGTAACTAAACTAAAGGGTCTCTTTGTCAGCTCATGGGACAATCGTCTTCCCAAACATAAATGCCCAATACCATCAACACATCTTTTGCATGAGGATAGACCCCATGATTGACGGTCTACTTAACTCCGTCTCCGTGGCGGATGTAAGGGCTTTGGAGAGGTCAAAGGGTAATCCTTACAATCAGGGATTTACAGTTGTGGAGAATAAATTCAGCTCGTCCAAAGGCTCCATTTCCAACGTCCAGTCTTCAAGTTCACGGTCATGGAAGATAATGAATCCCGGAAGTATTCATGAATATACCGGAAAGCCCGTTGCCTGGAAATTGGTTCCTTCGTCTGGAGCATTTCCAGGTATGCTTGCTGGACCTGAAAGCTTTGCTAGAAAAAGAGCAGGCTTCGCCACTCATTCTGTTTCAGTCACTCAGTACAGAGACGATGAGTTGTATGCTGCGGGTCTATATATTAATCAGGTAGGAGGACCTCATCTCAGCTATTTTAAGCTATTAATAGAATTAAATTGCGGATAAGAAAGCTTCTGCGAGAAACTCCAGAAAAATCTCCAAGTTGAAGAGACGATAATTACAATCAGCATTAAAAAATCTTTATAAATAAATTCCAGCTTCGTAAACGCAGCTTACTAAGCCAAAGTTCTTGCTAACCATTTCAGATTAAGTTGCTTAAATTCAGAAATATTAGTAAATTGATACAACCATCTACAAGCTTCTTTCACTCAAGCCACATTTTATTTTTATAATAATAGACTCGATTATCAATTCCATGATAAGATTATAATTAATTACAATAATTGAACAGAGCAAGGGTGGTGATGGGCTAACTGAGTGGATTAAAAGGGACGATAACATAGATAACAAGGATATCGTCTTATGGCATTCATTTGGCGTAACGCACATCCCACGAGTGGAGGACTTTCCTATTATGCCCGTCGAGTAATTTCATACTTTATCTCCAAAGATTGTCCGAAACCATCAACATTAATGTTTTTAACCCTTAATTAAAAATAGACAAACTGGATTCACTCTGAAACCCTGCAACTTTTTTACAAGGAATCCTGGAATTGACGTTCCACCCTCGAATCCTGGAGCAGATCATAAAAGCAAGCTTGTCGAGGAGGGATCTACTACCAATAATTGTCACTGAAACTTACCGTGTTTCAGGGTTCTAAATTAATGGAAAAATACAAAAATGTAATAAATGTTTAGATAATCCTCTACCAAAAATCCGTACAATTTATTTTTATTTTTCTCTCTGACAGTTGACGTTTTACAGAGGTTTTAATGACCAACTGTTTGATAATCATGGTCAAGTCACATAAAATAATTCCAGGATCTGCTTCCCGAAATCTTCTATGCCCACAGACAGTGATTTTTTGCACTGTTTGTCTACGATGATCACTTCATCATAGAAGTGTACTTCACTCTTTATGCAGTAGGATTAGGAAGGATAAGGAATAGTACTCGCAGTACTATTGTATACGGCTTTTTCATTATCACCAACTCGTTAATTGCAAAAATCAATATTTGACTTGAAGTAAAAGTCCATACCTTCAGTTATTGTGTCATATACTCATTTATACGTGTTTGCATTCTGTTGTTTTGATCCTTTGTTGACTTTTACAGATTACAGGTATTAGTATTAGAGCTTCTTAAAGCTGAAGTTCAAGTTTCACAGAAACTGGTGAGGGTACTTTTGCAAATTTTTTCGCTATAAGAAGCCTCCATGCATGACGCAGAAAGATAACACAAACATGTTATCATACTAAAACCCACGTAATCCTAGCTTTTCCGTATTCCTAGAAAAGAAAAACATGTTGACAATAATTTTTACATTATTTCCCTTCCTGTGAACTTGAACTTCTTGGAACATTTGTATTGGAATTGTGGAGTAGTTAACCCAATGGGTCTACAGGTTTACTTTATTTGCTTTTAAAGAACTATAAAAAGGATAGGAAATCTCATTAAATTATCACTAGATTCCATCAAGATTCATTGCTCAGTATCTATTTTGAAAACTTTGGTTTTAACCATTAATAAAATGACGAAAGGCAAATTTATTCTTGGCATGCTTCTGGCATCCCTTGTTATTTTAACCCTTCTCAGCTACTCCGTAGAAGCAGGTTTGTATTTTCTTTAAATTTTTGTAAAATTTTTCATTTTTTTAAAATTCTTAACTATTATATTTTAAAACACACACAGCTCGCTACGATTCAAGACGCTGCTACTGGAGTAAATGTCAATCATCCATTCAAACCAGAAGGTACAAGTGTCCCCTCCCTTACAGGATGGTTTCAAGTGCCCGAGGAAATTGTGCCTTGGGATGGAAACAGTTCCAATGCTGCTAAAACCTAATAAACTAATTTTTTCTACTACAACTAAAATAGAGGAAAATGTTTGATGCAAAATTATGGAGTATTGCCAATTTTAATTTAGCTAAAAACTACTGAAATAAAATGACTGTTTTTGTAATGTAGCAATTAAAAAAATTCAGACATTTATTACAGCTAGAGCTACCTAGTTTTAGAATACATCTTTTTTCTGTGCATTCTAATTCGCCAAAATCTGCACTACACTCTTCTACAGCTACACACGATTTACAAATATAATAGTAGGTACTCATCATCAAGATTGTACACAGTACAGTGGATAGAGAGACACGAACAGAAGCTCATCATAATATTTATCGTCGTTTTTGTTTGGTTTGAATTCTAGATTCACAATAAGTTCATAGATTTGTTCAATTCACAGAATATTTTAATTTTCTAGATTAGTTTCTTTTAGATATAGAACTCCGATTTGTAAAATTCATCATGATATGATCCAATAAAGTTATAATCTTTGGTAGAAAAGTACGAGAAAGTTAGGTAGAACATTTTTGATTAGATTCTCTTTTTTGGACGATAAGACTGAATAACGATAAGTTTACTACTCCTTCTTTGACTGCTACTATGTCTATTCTAACAACTACTACAGTACAGTTGTAAATTCCTTACTTTTAAAATCACTCATGATTTGTTTTTGTTACAGAGGTTTCATAAAATGCACATTTGTTTAGTCCCATTCAGTTTTAAATTAATTTTACAAGAAACTTACTTTTTCTACAATATAAAACTTACATTTATCTACTACTAGTATTTTTTACTGGATGCCTTTGGCAAGTGGTACTTGGTAGAATTCCTTATTATTATTAAACGCTTCAAATATTACACAATTGAAGATAAGCCCTACACTAGGTAAAATAAAACAACGGCTAACTTTGGTTTGGTTACTTTACATCATTCTAAAATATATCTGGAACTGAGGGAAGAAATCACCACATTTCAAGAATAAAATAACTTTAAATTGCTACCCTTTGCTTGTTTACTACCGGACCAGTGTGTAAACAGTTATGCTATTATATAGCTCTTTTAAATATTTGAGAATTTTTAGTTCATTATAGGCCAAAGATTTAGTTCCGCTTGCTTTCTAGTAGACTAACATAAACAGTCAAAGATTTCAGTAGTATGGATACGGAAGTTGGACAGAAATGAGTACCATTGATCCTAGTTTTACGTACGTTGTTTATAGTTATTTTTTCCTAATGCGATGCTATATAATGCCTCACCAAAATCTAAATTTTCTGCAGCTAGACATTGAATGTATATTAAGATCTCTTCGATAGGTCGATGCGATGCCAATGAGTTTTTGAATTGATGGTATTTGGTCTTCATTTCTTACTTAGTAATTTTTCTTGTAGCAATCTTTCCTTGATTTGATTCGTATTGCAGAATCCTATTTTGGTTTTGCCAAACGAGTTAGGACCAGCCGAAGTTGGCGTTTCCCTGAATAAAACAAACATACAAAAACAAATAATTTTCTTCAATTCAAACCAACAAAGTTACAATACGAAGAGCTCTACTTTCAGACTAACCGTCCAACGTTTTTCATCCGCATTTTACATTCCGCCGGCATTTCCTCCGGTTCATCATCGTCATCGTCATTAAAGACGGATGCAATTTTGGAAGAGATCGGCTTACGACTGGTTGGTGTGACTGCTGTAGCTACGGGCGTCGGTTTCTAAAAGTCAATTAATCCAATAAGTTAACCTTTACTTCGTCCTACTTACACGCATCACGGAGCCTTATCTCAGTAAAATCTCACCTGTGATTGAGGAAGCATTTTAATCTGAATTCCAATAGACGAGTTCTTAAGCCCACTTCCAGGTTCCGCCTGTCCCGGTACAGTATTTTGATCCCTCGCTCTCACAGCTCCAAAACCATCATAAGGATTACTCAAATTAACCCCATCCGAAGCAGAGCTAACCCCGAATTTCGGAATCACATAGTTACTCCCAATCCTTTCATCCCGATCCGAAACCGGGTTCCCTGCCACTTCCTGCCTCCTCAGACTTGCTCCATTTTTAACTTTATCCCCACCGTTCTTAGATCTATCAAAGTGGGTCTCTTCTTCATCATCTGAAGAATCACTCCAATTGCTAATCGCTCGTTTCGTAACTGCATCTCTGCCATCCTTTCCTGATGACTCTCGCCGAGCAGGACTTCGACTACGGTCCCTGTCGCCACTTCGCCCGTTACTTTTTGGTGATTTCCTTCGATAACCCCGATCCCTATTATCCCACCGACTAGATCGCCCGTCCCTACTAGCACCTCCGTGACCTCCGTGACCTCCGTGACCTTCTGACCCTGACCCCCTTGACGAAGAATGATAAGCCGATGAACCGTCCACCCGATCCCGTTCTTTAGGTGGAGACTTCCTACTATAGTACTCTGCCGATGGGGACAAACTATCTGAAATCACAGACAAATATTCATAATGCAATTTAGCATTACCACCCCCGGGGCACTAAAAACTATATTACAATTTATTAAAAAAACAAGCAGTTTCTTCTTCCCTTACCTCTGTTATTTGAATTGTACATTGCTCTCTGTCTTCTAATCTATATTTAACGGTATTTACTATATTTATTTATAGCAGTAAACTACCCATTGAGCCACTGCCACACCCCCTTAGTTTAAAAATAACTGCTTTAAAAAAACTAATGTCAAAAATACGTTAAAAAACGGACAGAATGAGGGTTATCTTTATGAAATAATGGATAAGAAGCCTTCTACCAACAAATCAACACCTTTCTAAATCAAAAGTTATCAATTAAACTATCTCCTACTCCTTTTTCAAAATACAATCAATTCTTGCCAAAAAAAACTTAAAAGTTTAAGTAATAATAAAATGTTTATAAAAATTATTAGGAATTGGAATTCCCTCTCAAAAATATCGGGAAAAGTAACATTGGTTTGTGTCAAATCAACTCTGCTTTATCAACAAAAACTCAGATTTTGCTTTTGCATCGCTTTTTTTTTTTTTTTTTTTTTATAGAAATTGATTTATTAAAGGCATGTAAATGCCTTTTATGTGAATGAACTTTCACTCTGTCCGTCTGTCCGTCTGTCCGTCCGT
>JAQFZX010001169.1:0-34814 GCA_034682405.1 Hydroisotoma schaefferi | reverse complement strand
GTAGGGGGGACATGTCCTCCCTGTTAATTTTCAGGGGGGACATTGTCCTCCCTGAAGGATAGGTTCCGCGGCCTATGTGAGACGCCATATATGTTCTAGTAGAATGCTTCATGCCTTTTAGCCTTACTATTTAAAAAAAAGTAAACGTTTCGCTGGAATAAACGCTTTATTTCACTACTTATTTTAAATTAATTTCAGACTGATAAGCATAAATTTACTGGAACGTTAACACGTCCCCAAAAAAATCCATAAAAGTGAATTCCCCAACCAAAATTTATCTATTTAATAAACAACAAAATACTACTTTTCATTACATTTTTCATTAATCCTTCAGATTTGTCTAGATCAATCTTACTACTGCTACTACTGCATAAAAAAACCTTCATATAAATCATAATAAATCGTAGCAGGATCGTAACACCTTTCCAGCCCCATTCCCAGCTCCCTTTCCCCTTCCATAAAAACCCCCAATCCCTCCAAAAAAACACCCCAACTAATTTCCAAATTTCCAAAAGCCCCTAAAAAGGGGCGGAGCCTGTCCAACACAGACAAGATCCCCAAAAGCTCCCGCTCAACCAACAATCTATAGAACTCCCAACTCCCAACCAGAGAGAACCCAAACAAATCCTCTTTCTTCCTCAGTATCTGTCTATTCATTCCCTGCCCTCGTAAATAACCCATTTCCGCTCCTAAAACCCCTAAAATCCCCTCTTTTTAGCTCCCTCCAGAAAAAAAACTCCCAAAAAGGCTCAAAACCTTTCCTCCATCACCAAAAACGCTTCATTTTTTTCACCATCGTACAAAATTTACAGTCCCTACAGGTTATTCCTCCACTTTTTCCCAGCCGATCCTCCAACGTTGTAGCTTTTTTATGTTATAAAAAAAACAGCAGCATAGAGCCCAAAAATCTTACCCTAAAACCTCGACAATAGACCGCGGCTTATGTACTAAAAAAAATGATATTTTGAAGAATATTAAACATGAAGAGTGATACCTCTATAACCCGTAAAGAATAGCACGCGGCTTAATAAACGCGGGCGGTCTATCGTCGAGGATTTAAGGAGGATTTTATGGTGGTATGGTGCTCGTCATATGCGGCTGAGCCTTATTGTTATTGCTGCTGCTGTTTTTTAGCAGTAATAATCCCATTTGGTAGAGACACACGAGCCTCCCTTCCTTCCTCAATTCATCTTCTGCACTCTCTTCAAAGGTAATAAAAATACATTTAAAAAAACCATTTTTATTCACTTTTTAATTAATATTAATCCCCGTTGGGCTTATCATCAACTGGAGAAATGAGCTAGGCAAGCGTTAGGTCAATGATAAGCTAAAAAAAAGATAAGATAAGAAGGAACAAGGAAAAGGTTTCAAGAAATTATTTTTTTGATAACCCTCGATTTTATTTTTGGTTTGGGTGATTTTTAACTATTTGTAGTTTTTTGGGTGATTTTTTTGGTAAATTTGCGTGAAGAAATGAGTAAATTTAATAATTGTAGATTTTTTTTTGATCCAAGTGAAGTGAATGCAAATATTGATTATTGATTCCTCACTTTTGTTTACTGATTAGTACATTGAAAAAGGGGAGTTTAATTGGATTTTGGCTCTGATTTTGTGTATTTTAGTTGAATTTAAGATAAAAAGTGACAAATTTTTGCTTAAAAAAGCTACGCAGTAGTCAAGTAGTGTTGGTCATTTGTTGGACCAAGTCCAAAATATTCTAGAGTTAGTGAAGGAGTTTTATTTATAAAATGGAACTGGAAGTTAGTGCACTCTTTTTTTAGAGAGGATCTCTTTGTTTATTTATCTTTGTTTTTAGCTGAAATGGTTATGGAAATGGTGGTTGGTGGTCCAAGTTAGGATTTTAGGATGCATTTTTTACTGACTTTTTAGCGTATTTTATGAGAAGGAAGTAAGTAGTAGTTGGGGATTGAGTAGTTTGAGGCTGTGAGATTACTGACCTTGGATCTTGGGCTAGGTAGGGCTGCGGCTGATTATTGCTAGAAATGGCTAAATTCGTCTTAAAATGGCTGAATTCGTCTATAAATGGCTTTAAAAATGGATAAAACTCTGTATTTTTACTGTTAAAAACGTAAAATGTTTGTATGTTTTGCAGTGGACAGGCTAAAAGTAGAAGTAGAAGAGTGGTGGCCAGTTAAGTGGACACCCCTTCTTACCACCCCCAATTTCTCCATGGGACTCCTACTCCGCCGTTGGGAACCGACACCCTCATCATCATCATTTTAAATTATCAAACGTAAGGACAGCTAGAGAAAGAAAGTAACGATTAACCGGAAAGAAAGCTTATCATTGATAAGCTAAGTTTATTGTTCTGGTCTGTGTAGTTGTAGAAAACTTCGGATGTACGCCGCGGTCTCTTCTTTCTTCAACTGGTCGAGGTCTTCGTCCGAAGAAAGAACCCGCTCGTCATCCATCCTTGCAGCAGTTCAGTAGTGTACAATTTCGCTAATATAATTTCTCAAGAGGGTGAAGTATAAACCAACCAACCAGTCAGATTTTGTAATTGTAACCATAATTCTTCAAAGAGAAGATAACCAACCGCAAGGAATAGAAGTAAAAATAGGGAAAGAGTAAAGTAAAAAAAGTCATTAATCTTTACCAAGCTGGTAATTGGAAGATTGGACGACCAGGAAGGAAGAAACAAAATATAATACGTAGAGATTTATGCCTTCAGTTTAAAAAAAATAACAAGTACCTATAGATAAAGTAAGATTGGTTTACTACTTTACTACGTGGATGACCACAAGACGACGGTCTACATTCAACTTGGGAGCTGCTTCGGTTTAATTGTTTCGTTGATAATTTTATTATAATTATTAGGGCTCAAATTATTTCTCTTCCATGTCCTTCAAAAAAGGAGAACAGTTTCTAACTATTGATTGGGTTTCGGTTAGCTTGTCATCTATTAATTTCATGATTTCTCTCAATATTCAATGCTCAGTTACTTTAGGGGAGACGGAATAATTTGATTTGGTTCCTTTTGTTTGATTGGCTGTCTTTTCATTTGTTAATCTTTCCTTTCTGTTAAAAAAAGGTGATTGAACGGCTAGCTTCAAAAGTATTGATTGTTGTCTGTGAGTAACTGATGCTGAATAGAAGTCAATTGTAACTGTTCTGATATTTGTTCCTTTTGTTTCCATTGTTAGTAAGAATTAAGAGATAGATACGAATAACGAATTCATTATTCAGGCGTTTATATACCCAGATCTTCTCCAATAAGATACATTCTGATAGGGTAGATTATCACATTAAATAAAACGAACGAAAGAGCCAAAAGGAAGAACGAGTTAAGTAGCTGTAAGTTCAAGAGTTTATGAGTAGGGAAAAGATAAGTAAGGAAACTAGTACTACAAAAACCGCTCTCCAAAAAAGAATGAATGTTGGAAACTAAGGATTAGGCTATGACTGTGATTAACGGTAGGTCCAAGTCCTAGTTTTTTTTCATTAAATTATGAAATTAACATACTAGAGAATGTCCAGTTTTGATACAGACTTTTAATCCATTAATCATTGCTTTGTTGCAGGCTGCAGGAAGACAGCTAACGTTCTTTTCATTAGAGTGAAGCTTGTAAACGGATGCTTCAATGAGAGGCTAGTTTATACGTATTTCCCATCGTGGTCCAGTTTGAATATAAGTGGATTCGATTTCCAGTAGAGAAATAACTATCAAAAGTGATGAGCGTGGTAACATGTTAAAATACCCAGAGTTGATCCTGCAGCGTAGTTTCAGATTGAAGTACTAAAGAATAAAGAAGGGTCTTGTAAGGAGCTGGGCAAAGTACGCACCTCAGTCCACCGTTCAAGAATTGTATAATTAAATAGTAATTAATTCCTCCTTTCTCCCGATTCGTGGTTCTCGATTCCCTTTAACTCGTAACTCTCTCCGTATAACCCACCCACCAATTAAACTACAGATCTCAGCCGTGCTTTAAAGTATTTCATGAAGAGGATGTGTTCTACTTATACAATAACCCAGAAACTGAGATCATCCCAGCAACTAAGATTCTTTCAAGAAGCAATTTTTATTGTGACGGCTAATTTCCCAGGTTGAACGGAAGAAGTTATTTGGATTGGGATATTTGGAACGTCTAATTGGATCAGCTACAGAATATTTATCTTATCATCTTTCTCTATTCCCTTGCGTCTTAAATTAATAAATAAGAAGAGATTCTTTCCCACTATGAAAGGATGAGAGTTGAACCCGGTGGGGCCCTGTTTGCGGAACCCAAAGTGGGAGATTCGTACCGTAAACCCCAGCAATCTTCCGAACCGATAAGCATACTTAATTCTAAAAACAAGGGAAATAAGTTTATTTCCAGGGAAGAATCTGTTCTTGTTGCGAAAAACCACCCGGTCGTATCTTTTGTTGGCGAAGAACATCCGCTACCAATTGGCTTTTTTCTCAGTGAGGAAGAATGGTCTTTGTTCAAGCAACCTCATCTTGGTAAATTACATTCTGTAGTTGTTAAACTTTCTTGACATTCATCGTTGGTATTTAAGTAACATTAAAAATTAATTTCTTCTTAGGTTTAGAGCCATATGAGCGGAAGAAGATGGGGAGCCTTCCAACGTTTACTCCGTTTTCACTGACGTCTCGGGATAGCGTTTTGCAACAATGTGCGTTATCTAACAAAAGTGCCTCTGATTTGATTCGGTTCAGGAAATGTGAATCTCTATCCACAACCCCGTCTTTTTTATACTACAACGAGAATGAGCCGAACAACAATACCATTAACGAACCACCTGTTTCCACTTCTAATAAATTAATTGCTCACAAGTCGAATGAATTTCTGCAGGTAATTGTCATCCACGTAGTTTTCACCATTTGCGTGGCCAAGTATCCAATCTAATCTTGCTATTAATTGAATTTCTAGGGGGTGGAAGAGAAGGAGAACTGGCTGGAAAAAGCTTTGAATGACGATTTAAGTCGCAGATTGAGTGAAACCCAGAATAATACAGTTAACAACAACAATACTCAAAGGGATGAAAAACGGAGCGAAGCCCTTACTTCGGCACCTGTTTCGAATGATGGAAATAATCAACAACGACAGCATCAACCAATCTTCGAACCTTCATCGAATCCTCATTCAGGAATAATGCCCATCAGTGCTGGCTTGAATCATACTAATCTGTACTCGTTCGTGGAGCCTATTGGGTCACATCCCTACCCTATTACCTCCAGTTGCCGTAACCAAAACCACTCTTCATCTCACAACCACTATCCTCATTGTCATTTACCAAACGTATCCCTGAATCCCCTAAGTTTTTCTTCTTATCCTTCTCTAAACGAGTACCATCTAGATTGGCAAGCCCAATTTAATGAAAACCGTAACGACATCAACTCAAATGGTAGAGATACTATTGTTCCTCAACAATCAGAAGCTCCGCCTCATGTATTCATCGCTAACCCTTCTTCTAATGAGTTTCAAATTATCCCTCCTATACTACCTGTAAAGAAAGATGAGATGGACACACTACTAACATTTCTGTCAAAGTTCGACGACAAAGTTGCAGCGATTTGGGGAAATCCAGCAGTAGTCAATCCTTTTGCAGCAGCCAGCACCTCGGAGACCTCGTCGATTTCTAGCAGTCCAATAACTAACCCTTACACATGGGGAAGTCCCTCTTCAGATCAGACGTTTTCTCAACCTGGATTGTATGATTATCCGTATATGCAAATGCAGATAGAATCGCAGCAACAAGCACTGGCAGAAAGTAGGCTGGCCGTTGAAAGATTCAATCAGAGACACGCTGCTGTTTATCCCTCAAATATTCCAGCGGAACAATCCTGTCATCAATTTCCTCTACCACAGCAATTCAAGCCGTGTCCCTCAAACAAGATCGCTATCGGTGCAACTAGAATTAGTCCTCCGAAAGGAAAATACACGATAATGCATTCAATGAAACAGCATTTTGGCAATGCACCTTCCGAGGAGGATTATCATATTGTAAGAAAAATGGACGTGGGATCATCTGCAGAGGAAAAAGAGAAAAGTCTACGGACGTTGAATCATGCAGAGAAAATGTCGGGGTTCAAGCGATTTATTCCTTCTATGCAAAGTAGGTCTGAAAAACAGGCCCGGGTGCCTACTAAGCCCAAGCCGAAGAGCCAGCCGCCACAGCAAGTGAAATCAGAAATTGATTTTATCCATATGCAAGAAATGTTAAATAACTTGGATTTGGAATGTGAGGAAGAGTCAGAAATCGTCGCTGCTTGCAAAGGAGATCCGAAACCTTTCATTGAAGCTCAGCCTCAAGAAGAATTATTGTACAGTTGGAAGACACATTTCACAACGGTGGAGTTTCTGGAAGCAAGCAACATTCATGGACCGCCGTCCCCATCAGCGGCTCTCACAGCTCATCAGATCAATACCAATCTACCGGAATACAAACTCTTTGACGGGAACGTAAGTAGAACTCTGCCAGCGTCAATTTTATCACCCCACAAGTCAAGATAGTCATCTAATAACTTTCTTTTTATATATTACAGGAGCAAGATTACGGAATTTTCAAGCGTAGTGGAGGAATGAGCTTGTTCCCGATAAGATTTAAGCTACGAAGAGAGAACGAGAAAGCCAATCAGACAGAAGAATTCTATTTTCAACATGACACCCTGTTACATGAGTATGAATGGGAGCAGTTTCTACCCCAAAATAATTCTTATCCATTTAGCGTCTCCAGCTCATCCAGAACTCCAATAGATCCTCGTATGATTTTCGACTACGACAGCAGTCTGGAAATTCATCCATCTGAATGGCTCCAGGTAAGCAATTTTTTATGGTGAAAGACTATACTTTTCCTAATATAAAGTCATTGAAAAGGATTCCGACCCCTCTAGAGTAGAGTCTATAGTTTTTTAGGACTTGTGTTGTAACAACTCACTTAACTGTCCCAGGGTGAGTATAATACAAAAATACCAAATGTAGACAACCTTGACCAATAAAAAAGGTCAAAGGTCACTATAACCATATTGAGGGGCCTTTCCTTTTCATGTCAAATAAACTGCGCCCTTAGGTAGGTCACGCATCTCTTATTTAAAGTACCGGGGCTTTATATATTTTTCAAAGGGTCAGAGACATACAGTCAGTTAACCTCTATATATGAATAATTCCGTGAGTAAATGTAGAAACCCTGGGTCAGTATTTTAAAAAAAATGGTGGCCAGTAGTGTGCGTTCTACTGACCGGGTGTGTTGTCCGACCTTGTCAAGGGGAGCGCTAACTTTCTCTCCTTTCATACAACACGATTTCTTACGACACAGCTCCCATATATATAATAGGCTGAAATTGCCTAAATTTAATCCCATCCGGTCCCTACATCTCCTTCCAGATCCTTCCTTGGCCCTTGAAAGGAGAGGGTTAAAGAATAGGTCTCTTTGTTTGCATAGTTAAAATGGTATAATTAACGTATGAACTCGTTCTATTTATAGGACCCGATGAGTGCAAGTAATGGCTCCATGTTAGAGTATGACAACCGTTGTAACGGTGGTGGTGGTGGCAGAAGTGGGTCGATGGACGGTGGGGGCGGAAATCAAGCCTATCTGCAAACAGACTACTGCTGTGACAGTGGGATTGGCATAGACGCTTCCTCAAGATCGGGATTCTATGACGATGTTTTTCCAGACGTGGAAGGGGACTATGAATATTGTGGAATGGGGATTGATGACGGAGGGCTATCGATACATGGATATGGAACAACGAACGACAACGATGTAGATTATGGTCAGTTTCAAGGATTTTCTTTCCATTCTGGAAGTGGTTCCAGTGTGACTGGAAAGTCGAGTAAAGGAAAGCGTCGCAGGTAAATCATGGGGGAAAGTAATCTGTCTGAATAAAAGGTTTGCCGTGAGAGTAATTAATTAATATATGTTGCTTTATATTCTAGGGCGAAGGTGAAACCATGTAAATATTTTTTTCTGGACGGCTCATGTCGGCGTGGGAATGATTGTAAGTTCTCGCACGATGTAACTACATGTCGTTACTGGGCCGAGGGATCCTGTTTGAAAGGAGATGCGTGCCCTTATTTGCATTGCTTCTTGGAAAGGTATGCATTCATTACTGAGTTGACTACGGCTGTCTTTGTTCGTATGATTGTTGTACGGAATAGGATTCTAACATTTATGTATTTAATAGGAAAGAGCTAGTTGGACATGGAGATTTTCGAAGTTCTGCAATGAAAAGGTACCATCTGGAATCGGAGGTTGATTTCCCAACTTTGGGCGGTGGTAGTCGGCTTTTCGACGATTTTCCCAAGTAATTAGTGTATTTAAATGCTTGGTTTCGTTCTCCCCAGTAAATTTTCTGTCACCAATAAAAATTCTGAATAACCTATTATAACTCTTCTAGCTTGCGAATCGTTAAAATAGAAAATTTAGCAAAAAAGATCAAAATAGTTCCTTGATGAATGGTATTCTATGCCTCATCATAACCTAACTATTAATGACGTAAAAAACTAATTGCGATAGCACTCTTGTCAGTTTTATCGCAATAAGTTAAGGAGTGTAATGTATTGATTGAACTGAGGAAGATGAATGCAAGTGTGTAGTAGCACTGTGCATGCATAATTAAATACATATACTACTGTTATAATTACTGAGATCCTCCTTAAGGAAACAGTAGTTAGCTAAGTTAATGTTCGAATGGGTTAAACTTTGATTGTACGAAATGATAAATGGCTAAATGCCTTAATTGGACTGAACAAATAACCCATCAACGAACACTTTAAGTTTCTCTTGTAATTATTAACAGTTGTAATTCAATTGAGTGGGATTTTGAAGGACAAGATTTAATTTGTACATCTTTATTTGGTATGTAATTGGCAATAGTTTATTCTTTGCAATTGAATTTGAAGAAAATGTATTTAAATCGTCGTATTGTTTCTATTTCAAAATTGTAAACTTATTAAAAAAAACAAAAAAATTCCCGCAGTCGACCCTTTCTGTACATCCAATTTGTAAAATGTATGGAAAACGGACGAGGCTCTGAAATCGTTAAATAACTACAGCGTGTATGTTCAATTCAGTCAGAATTCTTGTCAAGTTGAACAGAAAAATAATATGTTTTGAGCGTGGGACAAATCCGAAGGTGAGCGAGACTAATTAATTGATTAAATTGACGACGAATTGTTGAATCGATTAATTATAATAATGATTGTCGAACGGCAAGGATTTAAAATTGAATAAAATCTGAATGAACTTGCACGAGTCTTGCAAAAAAACATTGGATGGATTTGATGAATAGTTGACTTTATTTCTTATGGCTTTTTTAAACTCATTCATAGGATTTACTGAATTAAAATCATTAAGCTTCAGAAATTGAAGTTTTACAGTTCCAAAGATTGATTAGGTGTACGTATCTCACCCATCCATTATAATATTAGCTATATTATAATATACAGACAAAATTAAGAAATACACAGTTAAAAAATTCAGTCTGCAAACAAGCAGCTGAAGTTTAAGACATCAGCAATATTTATAGTTCACGACACAACGTACGATAAGCATTTCAAAAAAGTCACAATGGCACTTGACATATATTTACTGATAATATTCTCTACTCTATTCATGTACGTCCAGTGGATTAAATCACAACTCTATATTTTTATACGTTTCTACCTTTTGTTTCTCTAGTAAAATACATCTAAGCGGTAGGAGGATTAGATTATGAGATGGCCACTGTTAGTGGCATCTTTCTATAAGCATTATTCGGAGAGTTGCCTTTGCTTGCATTACATTATTACATGCGTCGGCCGTTTTTCATATTATATCTCGAAATATTTTATATTAATAGGGGCACAAGTTTCAGAAAGATTAGAGTCAGAGAGTCACACAGAGTCAAGTTAAGAGTTCACAAAATCATTTCTATACATAGCCAGCCATCCTTTCCTTACAATAATAGTTAGAGGATCTAGGAACTAAAATATACTAGGGACTCTTTCTGTCATAGATTTGACTACATAACAACTACAGAGGTTACGATGTAAAAACTTTAAATGCATTATTGCGTGATGCAAACCGTAACTTCTAACGATTGGCTTATAAAATTTGATACTAGCATGAAAGTAGCATCGTCAAAACCTGGTACGTATTGATATTCGTTGATTTATTAATCTTACCTATTAAAACGATTATCAGAAAGAAACGTCACACTCGATTACATCAACAAATTAATATGCTACAATAGCTAAGTGAATGCGTCAGACTTGAAACAACATAAGACTTTATAATAATAATAATACGAATATATAAAGTAGACTAAACTTTTAAAAGGCAAAGCATTCAGAATGACAAGATTCTCTTGGATTAATAATCTTCAGCTCTCAATCTAGCAACTTCGTTTCGTTGCTTCCTTTGCAGCAAGTATTAAAGGAGTTAAACTTGTTAATGGCTTTGCTTTCAGTAGGAATCGATGTCGTAGGAGTTCAGTTGCATTTTGACGGACGTCCACATCTACTTCTAGGCATGAATCTAAGAAGTCTTGGAATTCTATGCTAAGTTTATCTCGATCTTTTATTTCCGGCTTGCCATTTGTTGCGATCAAATACAGAGCCTGGAATTCATTCAGGAAAATATATAAGGTCATGACATTTAGATATCCTTAAAAGGAGTACGGCTGAGTTTCGACCCACTCAAGCTTGACGCCTACTTGACGCAGAAATGAATGAGGAAGTATTACTTACATTATCTCACGTATTTCTGGGATTAACCCAGAGCCAGGGGTATTTTTTTGGTAGGGGGAATTGTATCGGAGAAAAGGAAGGGGAATGGAGAAGAAAGGAAGGACGGTAAGGAAAAAGTAAAGGCAAAGTAATAGATAAGGAGCATTATAAATGAAAGCATACCTTGATAGGATTTTCGTTAAGATATGGGGGCTCCCCATCAACCATTTCAATGGCCATTATACCCAAAGACCAAACATCTACCTTTGGACCATACTGTTTCCTCGTTACGACCTATAAGAGAAATCAAGTATGCATAAAATCATTTAATTTATTAGCATATGGCTCATGTTTATTGCTATTAAAACGGCAGGTAATAAAAACTCACTTCAGGAGCCATCCAATACGGTGTTCCGACCATTGTAGTCCGTTTGTTCTGCTCTGGACTAATTTGGGCACAGAAGCCAAAGTCAGCTAAACAGAAAAGTCATCATTCAGAGACATTCAATAAAAACATATTTCTAGAATGCAGCGCAAACTAAAAACGCAATAGCAGAGATGACCTAAATTCAATACGTACTTAATTTAACAGAGCCATCCATTCCAAGTAAAATATTGTCACTCTTGATATCCCTATGGATCACATGATTCAAATGCAGAAATTCTAAGGCTTGCAGGACTTCTCTACACACGGCAGCTATTTGCCCTTCATCCATGCACGTTTCGGTTACAACATCCGTCAAACTTCCTCCCGGTAGATACTCCATTACCACCTAAAAGTAAATTAATCTTGGCTATTAGCGCTGCAATCGTCTCAAGTAAAATAAAGAAGTTTGCATTTATGAATAAGTATTTTTTGAAGTCAAGGATAACTCACCCACAGTTCATCCATGACTAAATAGGAATCAAGATAATTAACTACATTCGGGTGTTTGTTTTGACGCATAACTATAATTTCGTTAATGATAAGTTCTTTTTTAGGCTGCTGCTTTAAATTCATTGTCTTAATAGCTACTTGCTGCGCCGTCGAGGCCTCTAGCGCCGTATAAACTGTTCCTGAGGCACCCTGACCAATTTTCTCAAGTTTAGTATACTTTTTATTGGGATCCCCAATACTAACGATTCCTCTAAGCTTAGAATAAATCTCTTCATCACTCATTTTCTTCCTTTTCTGGCGCTCAGCTCTCTCGCTACTCATTGCAGGTAAATTTTGCTGTTGCGGAGAACTTAGCGAAGGGTCACCACCAGTTACACACATGGAAGCTAAAGGCAGCTGACTTCCCGTTGGGGAACTTTGTACTCCTGAAGGAATTATAGCTGCATTGCAGTTCTTATCAAGAAAACCTCCATTAGAACTTGGAAACGTTTCCGCATCATCGATAGGTTTTGTATAAATTGATTTTGTCCTCTCAGGTCTCGCAGCGACAGGTGGGGGTGGCGGATTATAGTGATGGATAGGACTCGAGTTATGATGCTTCTGAGGACTGCTTATGTGGGGTACATGACTATTAGTAATGGATCCTGAAACGGGATCACTCTGATGATGGTCTTCGTTCTCTTTTCCCGATGGTGTTTCAGGAGTCGTGGGAGGAGTACTTGAAGGGTGACTTCCGGAAGTTGGAGTACGACTACTATTGCATTCTGTTAAAGGATTGAATGCTTAAAAAACAATCTATTTCATGGACTGGTAAAATTTAATAAATAACTTACCACTATTAACTTTCACAGCAGTCATATACTTAGATTCCTGCTTGTTTGCTTTGGAATCAAACCACTTAAGAACGTCTAAGACAGCTTGAGGATTATTCTTCTGCTCTTGCTTGGATATATTCGAACTACTTAAAAGTGCCTTCCATTCGTTTGGCATTCCCTGAAAGATAGAATACACAATTTAGATTACAGAATAGAATACCCTTTAAGCTAAACTATAAAACTACACTAGATCCAGTTAACGTATTCTAATTCTAATGTACACAATTAGGACAGGGTTAAACAGTTACAGATTTTCTAAAAATCTACGGGTAGGTGTGTTTAACGGTACGAAGGACCCTGCTAAAAACATGGATTCAAACTGCTGCAAAACTTACTTTAAGAGGCTGCGATTTTAACCAATGATCGCATGTCAAATAAAAGAATTCATACATGATCATTATCAATCACCAACCAACCACGATTATCATGATACATTTAATTCCTTATAAAACTAATCCAGAACTGCATAAAATGTGACGGAGTCCTATAATTCATCTTAGCAAGTGTAAGAAAATTACTCACCGTGAATTCTCCCGTGATGGGATCAAACCCTACATGAACGGTGTGTTCAAAATTCGTCGGGTAGGAAATGTTCAGCTTATCCATCCCTGTTTCAACGCCTTTGGTTTTAGATTGCTTCATGATAAGTCCTTTGGATTTAGAATTCGATTTTTTCTTTTCGTTTTCCGGTTCTTTAGGGAGTGGTCTAAGTTCCACAGGGACCATTGACGGGTCTGGTCTAAAATGTAAACAGTCCAATGTAAATTACAGCTAATTAAACAACACACAAAATAACCCAGCCATAGCTTGGTATACAATTGCTAGACTTACCGATTACTAGTTAGTCTAACTGGAGGTGCTGGTGGCTTGTCTTCGTCGTCCAACGACATCATAATGATATTTCTTGAAGCGCAACGATAAGCCTGGTACATTTTAAAAACAAAGTGTCATTCAATTTAAGAAATACAATAAACAATTCACAACTACAACAAGTAGAAAGTAGTTTAATTAATTGCACTCATAACTTATGCATTACTCACATGAGTAATGTTTGTACAACAAAGAGCTAACTTTACGATTCACTATCTTAACGAGCTAACTTAACTTCCTATTCAATTCAAAATTACTCATACACATTTCTCATTAAGAATGCATCACCGCAATGGGTCAAATCAAAACATAGCATGTAATCCAAAGCCTTAGCATTTATCTACTAAATTAACATGAACTATTTTTCAAACAGGTTTACAACAGAGATACTGTTTTCTGGACAATTTTCTGAGAAATACTTGGACATTAGATTGATGTCGGCTTAAAACGAAGCAATAAAAGTTATTGATAGCCCAATTACTACTGTCACTTTTTACTGAACTCTAATGAATGATACACAGCAACTGATCTTGATCTATCTAACTCTCTTGACGGTTAAGAAGCTGTATAGTACGAACTAGTACCTAATAATATAAATCATACCAATTAAGCTGAGCAATTTAAATCAGGACGATCCTTCAGCAGAGAAACCATTGGAAGGGCAACCACAGTCTGAAGATGTTGATGTTCTTCATAGTCAGTTCATCATAATGAGCTCGTCGTAAAGATCTCATTCAGCATTTTGCTACTACTCTTACTGGCTACTGCTAAGGAGTTCTTCGTACTGTTAACCTCAGATTGAAATATATAAAACTAGGATTACTCATTGAACCCTGTCTGTTAGAGGGGAAAAGTAAAGAGTAGAACTTTTAACTGAATGAATGAACAATGTAAAAGTCAAGAGAGACAGGCAGAATAGTAGAGAGGAGATGAAGCCTGCCTTTCTCGCTACACTACTTTTTCTATTCACAATTTGTAACTATAAAGAAATATCATCTCATCATCCTTCTACTACTATTATAAATCGACTCTTCTTTTCTACACTCCTCGTCCTTCTTCCTGACCGCTTTAAAGTATATATTGAGTCAAAATTTGGACTTTAAGAGTAGATGCAGTGGAGAAGGCTAGCAGGAGGGCTTAGTTCTTATGCAGTGCAGTTTGGAGTTGAACAAATCCAATAAAGTTGACGTCATTTTTCCACTTTCATAGGGCACTTGCATCGTCACATGAGGAACCAACCGCCAGCCTTTACTGCTTTGTAGAAAGATTAGATAGGGACCTCTGGGATGAAATCTTGCTTTTGGGAATCAGTGAATTTTGCAATTTCCAACTTTCACATTCTGGCTACTCCTTAACGACAAATCGATAATTATTTGGGGAGCTGGCTCACTGCACTGGTTGTTTAGGAAAGATTTTGTTGGATTGGCTTCAGCTATGGCGTATTCATCTGTATGCTCAAAATGTTCATGTATTGAGTATCTGAGTTTCATTTCAGGCATTAAAATAAATGTATGACAGTGTTTGTATACCATTGCATCACATCCTTGATGATCCACCGCGTTTCTGCATCAAATCTGCATTATAAATTGTCGGCAATTCACTTAGTTCAGTTCAGGGTTTTTTTTATCACTATCGTCCATTAAAAGGGATATGCTTGAATAAATTAAAACTGCATTCCGAATAATTTGGTCCAGCGATAAAACAAAATCTGCATAAACAAAATAATAAAAATAAGTTAACTGGATTAATAATACATTTATTCAACCAGCAGCTCGCTCAGCTAATATTTTTTGTAAAATACAACAGCTCTTAACTGAGTTAATTGAATGACTAACCTCATTATAATTTCTTTGGCATTTGTCGTAAACAGACAGAACTATAAATGCATACGAACAAACTTCAAACTTTAAATCTCTTTTCATAATCTATAAGCACATTTTAGCACCCATTTTCCCCACAAAGTTTACCTGATTATCTCGAAGTAATCTCTTATTTTCACTGAATAAGCATATCATATTTGGCTAATTATTTGTAGGCTTCTTCTCGTCTTTGAAAGCCAGCTCTCCCCACCAGCCTTGAATATCTCCTACTCTACGTCCGTAATATCCTTGGGAATTTTTGTCACCCCCTTTAACATTAAGTGAAAACTTATTTTTCATATCAGCAGCTTGCTGCTCATCCCACATAAGTCCCTCTCCAGACATGGAATGACCCTGGCCATCTTTTGCTACTAGAAACGACAATCTTTTCCCATCACTTCCAGAACTGACGCTGTCTGATCTTGAGGAAGATGAGACATGAGAAAGCGGCTCAGACATGTCCAAGGATCGACCAAGTCTTTGCTTCATGGCAGATTTGGGAGGCTCTGGTCCCAGCGACCCCGTTGTGGAACTTATCGACGGCTGGACCATGAATGGAGCATGTGGGTGCGTTCCTCCTGTAATATGCTGGTCTGGGAATGATGCGGGTGAGGTTATCGAAGAACTTGATTGTGCAACTAGGCCTGGACTATGACCTGGTAGGGTTGGAGTAGCGGCGTTAGAAACAATCGGTGATTGACCAGTAATACCCATTGAAAACATGATTGGTTGCTCGAGTTGCTCGGGGATTAGGGTTGTTTGCTGTTCTGTAGCTGCTGAGAAACCTTTTATTAGGTTTTGTTGTTGGTTCTGGGAAAATAGAAAGAATACGGGAATTCGTATTGAAACAACGGGATACATCGTCCAAATAAAATAAACAATGAATAAATAAAAATTCGCTTACAGATCGAATACGTTTCAAACAACCTTCCAACCACGATCTTATCGTTTGCTTTGCAACTTCCTCCTCAATAATATACTCTAGCTCTTCTCTTGCTAACAATTCTTCAAGTTGGAGGGACTTGCGGATGTCTACGGAACGGTAGGAGAGCATATTGAGAACGTCGTGGAAAGTTACGTCTTCACCGTTATGAAGCCTCTCCACTTCGTAGCACATGTGCTTGAAAAGTAACTTGTCCTTTAGCAGATCTACCTGTAGTCTTCCACGAAGCAGACGGAGGATAAATTTAACCTATCAAACACAAAAGCATTGCAATTAGACCAGTATAATAATATGCTGCACTTACTCAGGAGTATTATATTATAAACAAAAAACCGAGGCATACCCTTCGAACGGGAATCATTCCTCGTTGGTGGATGTCTACAATATTCCAAGTGTTTTGGAAATTTCTAATATCCGCATAACTTAGTAGGGCATCTTCCTCGTTTGAGTAGAATAATGTGAAATTCTCCATAATAATAGCTAGAAATATAATAGACAACCTCAGTAAAAATCTAATAAGTTGCCATTTATTCGTACAAAGTTTTTAAAGGCCATACCGACTAGTAAATTCAGAACGATGTAAGTAATGATAACGTAAAAGGAACAGAAGTAAGCTAACGCTGCCGTTTTGTTTCCACAGTCCGTCTCCCAGAAGTTCTTTCCTCTGAAAGTTAAAGAAAAAACAAGGTGAGGTCCGCGAGCTAACACTTGAAACGCGTTACAAAGATACTTCTGCTGCTGCATATTTAGTAAAGGAATGTAGAACTTACTGTGTACAATAAGGGGGCTGAAATTAAAGTTTTTTTCATAAATGATTAATCAAACAGTACTTTAACAATTTAATTAGCTCAACAGAGTCTAACCATATTAGCCATTAGTTCTTACCTGGACCATACAATCATGCATGATTTTATTCCAATCTTCTCCAGTAACAATACGAAACAGCATCGCTACTCCCTTTGTAGCTGTTCCAAAATTCGCGTGTCTAAGACGAACAAAAATCATGAAGTTCAATAATACCAAAAATTAGCCAATAAAAGTCTAATAAACTAACCGAGACAACCCTTCCCCGTACTTGACAGTACCGAATAGAATGACACCAGCAAATCCATAGAACACGATCAACAAAAACATTCCCATGATAATGAAGAAGCTTTTGTAAACGGAGACAACAACGGTTAGCATCAGCATCTTTAATGTAGCGTGTTTTCCGGTTATTGTAAAGAATCTCAGGATTATCACCGTATACCCAAATGTTAAGCACATGTCCGGGTATCTCTGTAGTAATTAAATTCCCATATTACGAAGAAGTAATTGGATGCTTTAATACAAAATATTCTACTTTTTCTTACCCCAGCAAACAAATACCAAAGAGCGACCCAGCTAACACCCATAACAGTGACGAAGAGATCATATCGATTCCTTCTCGATTGCCAATAACCTCTCAGAGTGAAAGCTATAACTTTCATCAGTACTTCGATCACAAAAATACAGGTAAGACCAGTAGAGATTGATGACAAGGTTTTTGTTGCATCTCCTTGTTTTTCCCACTAGAATGGACCATAAATCATATTAAAACTAATCCAACCAACCCAAGCCTTAATTGTATAAAAATTATGTACCCGAATGCATAGAAGAGCACTGCTGGATAATACTTGCGATGCGATAAATCTCTTAAACCAAATATGCTGTGTGACATCATAAGCAAATGCCCGAACGCGATGTCCATCCGGTCTTGGAGGAAGATGAAGCGGCTGAGCGATCTTTAATCGCTTTTTCAGATCACACCAACGTCTTTGATCAACGGTTAAGAGAGCAGTTCCCTTATTTTCTGAATAGTTGGCAATGACCACGCCGACGAAGAGGGTTACTCCAATCATGCACCCCAAAAATACGAACACGTGGATATACATGTAATGCACCTAAAAAGACAAGTTCTCATCATCTTGGTGTAAAGGATAGAATTCGCCTACCGGATATTATTCCTAGCTTACCGGTTGTATTGATTTCCCCAAAACATCTCTAATATCTAGCCATCCTTTGAAGCTTAGCGTTTCAAACAAAGCCAACATAGCATTTCCAATGTTGTCAAAATTAAATCGGCGTGGATTTGACCTAAAATATCATTTAAACTCAACTATTTTGGAATACTATAATGTAAGAAATAAACACAATAAACTATATTTTAATCCTTACCACACACGCGGTACCCAGATAGTAGGATACTTTGGATCCGGAGTAGGTTCCAGCCGCATTTTTGTTACGAAAATTCTTCGCCTAAAAATCCCAGTGCAATTTTCTCTAGCAGTTACATTCGGATCATTACATCTTGCCATTTTTCCTCCAAACATTTGAACTCCGTAGGATGCGAAGACAAATAGAAGAACTATTAGTAGAATGGATACCAGCAAAATTTCTTTAAATCCTCTGCACAACTCGAAGACAACTTTTCTCATGTGTGGAACCAGATTGTAGATCCTCAACGCACGTAAACAACGAAGTATCATCACTGCTTGAGCTCCGGATCCTTGAGGTACTTCTTTGGGTAGCCAACAGACAAATACTAAGCTCACCTAATAATTAAAAATTAATACAGTAATTAAAGGTTGCTTTTTCCTTGTTTAATGCCAGGTATTGATTCTGGGAATAGTGTACATACAATGTAAATGAAAAGATCCAATATTCCTGCAGCATCCTTTAACAGGGCATTGGGAGTAAACACCAGTCCATCGGCTAAGATCTTCATGCTAAGTTCAATGCTCATCATTGTGCAGAATCCATACTCTGCTACTTGTAGAGGCAGTTCATCCATGACTCGATAAGTTGGTGTTTCAAATGCAATTGACATGCAGGACAAGGTTGTGACAAAGATCATCATCCAATCTAGATAGGTGACTAAGCCGAGAAGATTATGAAGCCTCTTGTACTTCAGTTTCCTTTCCTGTCCTGTAAGTGGATCTCTGGATTTAGGATCATAACGTGCTGAGACAATTGTTTGGCAAACTCTTCTGAAACGGCTTTCTCTCGGAACAGAAAACAACGGCGTGTCAAATAACGGATGGTTTTCTCGCAGATCTTCCTCTCTCTGGTTCCTACAAGATTAAGGGTAAAAGAACGGAATAATTTAAGGCTTGAAAGGACCACCACTCAAGCTCTCTATTTCTAGAGCTTACCGTCTCATTTCAGCTTGCTGCTTTTTGGCTTGCAGTAACTTAATATCAATATCATGAGGGCTTTTAAGCATCCTACTTAACGCTCCGGCTTGTCCATTCTCCAAAAAATGCTCGTATGTCTGCTTCATCTTCAGAGAACCGGATCGAATACTTCGACGAATGGATTTTCTTTGATCTAATCTATGTTTAAAGTTAACCGTCTGCTGATTTCCTATTCCTCCCTTTCCTGGCATTGGAATTGGACCAGAATCACCTAGTACCATTCTTTGATTGTCTGAGTCCGAAACTAATGCAGTGACGAAGTATCTGTAAAAAAGATATAATGTTAAATACACCAACTTATTTTTTGCACAGTTCACTATTATACAAATCTAACTTCTTGAGCTGTTTATTCATGCTTCGAGGACGGAGCGTTGGGGTCAGCAATTTTAGAATTTTTTGTTTTCTGTAGAGAAGTGGCTCATCAGTGCACCAGTCTAATTTATGGTTTCCCAGAATTATGGGATTTATATTATCCTCGTCCTCAACTTCGCTCACAAATTGTCGCATAAAAGACTCTCGAACTTTTGGCAGAATGAAATCCGATGGAAGTTTGTTCAATCTTGCCATTTTTGGACTGTCCGGAAACTTTTCAAACATCCTCAACCTCCACGGAAGCGTCTCTGCAAATAACCAAAAAATACTACGTCAGCTTTTCAGATTGCAAATTAATAAAGGCGAAGCAGATGCAATTTAACGTATTCTACACACTTACCCTTGATCTCTGCAGACTGTTCTCGGAACTTCAACTGTTTCAGTTTCTTTATGTCCTCGTCAAGTTGCAAGTTGTCCAAGATGACAGCGACGAACAAGCTTAACACGATCAGTGTAACGAATAGATGGTAAAGAATGAAGTAAATAGCTACGATAGGTGCCAGCGTATCTGAAGTCCGAACCATGGTTTCATCCATAACTTCTACCCACGCTTCCTGAGTCAAGATTTGGAACATGCCTGAAAGTTTTCATACTCCATGAAGCAAAGAGTGGCAAATTTTCACCTACATTTAATCCCTTGTTTTACTAATCTTACTCATAAAAGCTTCTGGGAATGTTTCAAACTTTGTGAAATCATTGAGAAAGCAGAAAAGCTGCATTGAAATGCTGGATGTAATAATCAGCAAGCACATGGTAAAAATAACCAGCGATCCCAATTTTTTCCCAGGTCCAAAAATCTTTTGTACGAATTCCTCCAACATGGGAGATGCCTTTATCAAACGGACGACTCTCAATACCTAAACAAAAGTAAGGCCAAATTTAGTTGTTGAAGCTGAAAGAAAGACTACTACTTTAAGGAGAAAAAAAAACTCGTTACTTTTACCTGAAAGTAAGTGAACGCGGTAAGGTAAAAGGATGGAATTAAATGGATACTCGTCCCGACGACCAGTAGTAACTCAAATTTATGTATAGGCTGTCGAAAATATCCCTTAGGGCCTAAACACCATATTTTAAAAACAGCCTCGAGATCAAAGAATATCGTAAATCCAATTTCAAGATAGTAATATTTCTCTGTAATTTTATCTCTATCAACATCTTCATGGGTTTCGGTTGTAAAATGCATGGTAGATGTAACGATTGCGTTAGCCAAGATTGCTCCCATTCCCAACAACCTGCATTAAAGCACAGATAGAAAATGCTTTATACTGATTTACTCTGGATTGTACATCAGTACATCAATAAAATATGAATTGCTCCTTGCTCTTCTGGGCTGAATTGCTGTAAGTCATGCCATATTGTCTTGCGTACACACCTGAAAGCAGCGGACATCAGTATAGCTTGGAATGGCCAGGGTGCCAAACCCTTTTGTTTTTCCCCATCGATCTGAACAACTTTCCATCCAAAGTCATCCCCCGTAATGATTTTAGATGCCTGCTCAACAGTTAGTCTACCAGTTGCACGATTTCCCCACATTTGCTGAAACTGGACTCTGATTTCGTTGAACGTTTCAGTGATAACAGCAATGAACACGTTTTTCACCAACCACGCCAGGAAAAATATCATCGTTACAAAATACAACGGAGCTCTCCATCCTGGTAAGGAATCCATGGCTCGATGCATGACATATACCCATCCTTCTTGAGACGATGCTTGGTAAACGGTGAACAAGCTTGTCGCTAAATGGCATACAAGTTTTTTATCTCAGTAAAAACAAAGAGGAAGATATATCTCCTTCTCATTGCATTAACTATTAATGTTTATAAACCTACCAAAATCATCAAACCCTTGAAATCCCTGTTCGTACTTTGAAATTTCTAGCCGAAGGCATTGGAATCCATATGGACACTGATATCCAGACTCATTATCGGTGGAACAATACGTATCAGGGATGGCCAACTGGTTGACAGTAATAAAACTGAAAATACCAAAAGTACTTTTAATCAACTCAGACCATTTCATATAAGGAAGTTTAATAATGCCCCCTTTCATACAAAACCCTAGCCCACCTTACTTACCTAGAATTCGTCCCGTTTACAACACAATGATTCCTCAACTCCCCGAAAAACTGAACTCCAAGCAACCCGTAAAGACTCATGAAGAATACAAAAAACAACGTGACATTGTATATCTGCTGCGATGATCTCTTCAGTATTTGATTGATTCGGTACTTCGGCATAGAAAACTTGAGGAAAACTCGAATGAACCGAATCATAATTAAAGGTCTCGGAGCCCGTAAAATAGTAAGATAGGAATACCTAAAAAAAGCAGATCAATAAAATCCATAGGTCTACAGAGTAAACGAGACTCAATTACTTAGAACATATAAATGCTTACGGCCGAACAAAATCCACCATCTCAAACATTTGCAGGACGATGGATGTCCACAGGAAAAATACCATGATTGCATCAAAACGACACCAACGGTCTTGAAAATACCCGTTTGGTTTCTTGATAACCCCTCGCAAATGCATTTTAATGATCATCTCAGCAGTAAACAGAAGGGTGACAAAACAATCTCCAAAGAAAGTTACATACAGCAAGGACGGGTAGCGTTCGAAAGTCCTTGGAGTGTTCATGCAAACACTCACAAGAGATACGAGGGCACATGTTCTTAGTGCTCGCCGGACCCATTTCTGAAAATAGGTCATATACTATATTGCAAAACCCACTGGTAAAAGTTTCAAGTTATTTACATGAATTTACATATTATTACCCATTCAATATCTGTTGTTTCATTGAGAGCTTCATCAGGCCCATAGTCAGCCAAAACTGGCTCTGGCCGAAGACTCTGCTTCCTTCCCAGCATCCTCTTGAAGTTAAAAATCCTGAACGCGACAGTTAGGCCACAAACAGTAAAATATAATAAAAGAAACCAAGAAGTATCTTAAACCTGCTGTCCCTACATCATGACCAATCCAACTTGGATAACATTGAAAAGGAAGTCTGAAGAACGCGTTTGTCCAACCGATTCGCTAACTGCTAGTGGTTAAATGCCAGACTGAAATAGAAATGGGTTGCCTGTCAATAGCTTAGCTCCATGGTAGAGTCAACATACTAAAATCTTAAAGGGATCCTGTTCCAGTTTAACTACACCTTATGGACAAGGCTGGTGAGTTCTAGTTCGGTTCTGGGTAGAGACTGAGACTAGTAGGTTTGCATCTAGCACGTTTGATATCAAATAAAGGGCAGATCTGTCAAAGAGAACGAGAGACAGAGACTGGTTATAACTTCTTACTACCCGTGAAAGTTTACTAGTTGAGAATTCGGAGTCTTTTCGGAGCTAAACAGAAGAATCTCCGATTTTGGCAAATTCTTCGCTCACGACATGCGTGTAGAGCAGAACTTTGGGAAATTGATACCCTTATTTCCGTTACGGAAATTCCCTTCATCGTCGGTGATTAATCTTACCGGAAGTGGGAGAGTTTTTATTCACTTGTATGCAATTCACTGAAAACAGATAGACGACCTTTCCATGCAGTTTAGCAAGGAAAGGTATTTGGAAGATCAGATCTGCTATTAAATTAATTACACATAACTTCTAATGAGCTTCTTTTCTCCTAACATTTTACAGTCTGTTGGCAACAATAAACTTAAACTATACATTTTTTACTCACAATAAATCAGGGAAATTCTATAAAGTTATATAGAAATCTACTTTTTCTTTAATACTAACTCCGACGATAAACTAAGTGTCTCAACATCTACAAGACTGCGAATATTAAGCGTCATGTCATAGAACAACGTAATCCCTCTATCATCTTATCTATCACACCTCGTCATCACTGTATTTACCAAGTTGCATGCATTCATATGGCATTTCCATTGCAAGAACATCCTTTGAAAATTCTTCAAGATTAAATTGATCAATGACGGGATGTGAATAGTCTTCTGCATCTAAAAATAAATAAATTTGAAACTTTAAAAACCACACAGACGACTTAACTTACTTTCACACAAACATACCATTCTTCCACGCTACATTTTCAATTTTAGCCTCATATTTTTCCCCATTTGAGCTATCGTCCCACAAAATACGCACTCCTTCTACAAAGCTAAACACTCGAAGCCCATGAAAAAAAGCGTCTTGATCAATTTCGAATCCCAAATCTTCAACAAACTTGGCATGCATTTCCAATTCGGATAGAACTGACCCAGTGCATAAATGCACACGCGATTTTAGCCAGGGAACGATTTGTTGTGAATTTTCCCATTTTTTCAGCCCCACACCCCTTTTAAAAAGTAAATGAAGGTTATCATTTTCAAGTTAAGCACAATCCTGCCATTTTTCACGACTCATACTTACGAAAGTTTTGTAAGTGAACCTTCATCGCCGTCATCATGATGAGGAAAGAAACGCTCCTTGCTAAAGTCCACTTTTTCTGGCGGACTCCCTTCCACATCCTCTTTATCTATATTTAGCAGCGAGAACGCCTCCCTCGTCTCCTCGTCCATGTCAGTCCTGAACAATAACAAATAACTTAACTGCCCCACCACCAAACAAGGTCAAAGGTCAACCCACGACCTTAAAGGGATATTATATTCATCTAAAGCCTGCTTAATCACTTACCTAACGCGTTCCCTAGAACAGAACGCATAGTGTGCTCCACACCCTCCGTCTACCTTAAAATCCAACGACATCTGGCCTTGACCTCTGACCCTGTCTCGCCGTGACCTAGATAAGACAGAACTCAATCACGGTCACACTAGCGATAGCTTTAGAGACTAAACTTTAGACTAGATAATATATTAAACGTCGACGTTACGTAATGTTAAGCTACCTTACCAAGCTTCGACAGATCGCGTACAAAATAACAGCAGATGTTACCCTTTCCCTCCAAGCGTCGAGGGGTCAATCTCCTTCAACTTTGACCTCCGTTTCCGATTCAAAACGCTGCGTTCTACTCTACGTAAAATGTTAAGTTACCTTACCAAGCTTCTACAAAACGCTTATAAATAACAACTGTTATTACCCTTTCCCTCCAAAAGCGTTGAGGGGTCAATCCCTCCTCCTTCAACTTTGACCTCCGTTTCCGATTCAAAACGCTGCGTTTTAACGTAAAATGTTAACAGATCGCGTAAAAAATAACAACAGATGTTACCCTTTCCCTCCAAGCGTCGAGGGGTCAATCTCCTTCAACTTTGACCTCCGTGACCTATTAAAAACGCTGCGTTTTAATAAATACGCTGCCAGTAATAAGCGTCCCCTTCCTCCTTCGTGCATGCTTCCTAGACGAATGAGACGTTCGTTCGTAAAAGAGCAAACAACTGAGGCAACTTGAGACTCCAGTTTTAGAGGAGTTTTTGAACTCTCCTTAAATGACATTTATTTATTTCCACCGTTTCGTTTTTCCAACTTTAAAACTTTAATTTAAAACAGGTTTGTCCTCAATTCCACCATTTTTTACTCATTTACCACTTGGGCTTATCATTCTGGGCGTTGCTTATCCAAAAATTGGGTGCTTATCTTGTCAAAAGTGTAAGGGGTTTAGGGTTGATTGGACGGGAGTTTGTTGACAGTTGGTAAATAAATAAGAAGGGGGTGGATTTTTTTTAAATGTAAACATCATATACTTTGTGCTTATCTGCGAAGATGGGATAAGGAGAGGCTGTATGAGGGCTGGATCTTGATAAGCATTTACGGGACGATAAGCACGGCAGATTGACGTGAATGCGACAAAATCCCAGTAGTTTTTTTAACCAATTTACTATTTATTTTGCAGTTTCTGAATAATGGCAGCAGAAATCAAGCCTGGAGTAAAATTCGCTACAACCAAGAAGCCCACTTTGGTTGGAAAAGTTGAAGGGTTTGTTTAATTAAAAACTGGATTATTAAAAGGCTGGAAAGCTGTAAAAAAATAATTGATAAGCGTTGCGTATTTGTGTAGATTCACAGATGACCTTAACGATGCCGTACTTATTCCTGCCGAAGATGGAGTCATTACTGCTGGCGATGATAAGTAAGGATTTTGTTATACGGCGGCTTGATGATTATGTAATTAATTATTGCATGAATTGACGTCGTTTACTCGACAGAACGGTGCAAGTTTGGTTGAAGAGAGACTCTGGACAGTATTGGCCAAGTATTTGTCAATATGTTCCTTCTCAGGCGACATGCATCTTCGTATCCTTCTCAACTCCAGACTCTAGACTTGTATTTATTGGACTGGACAACGGAACAGTTATGGAATTTAATTTGGCTCCTGATTGTAATAAACTAGAACATAAAAGGGACTACTTATCTCATGTTGGTCGCGTTACTGGAATTCACTGCGAGAAAGGAAGAGTTTTAAGTGTCTCCAGAGATAAAACATTTCAGTGGGCGGATGTCCGTAAAGGAGAAGTTGTTGCGACGCATAGTTTTACTGGTTGGTGCACTGCACTTCAGTAAGTTGTTTTAGAATTTTTATATCCTGTTGTGTTTGGAAGAAGTATTCTTTTTAGTAATTTGTTTTTTTTTTAAATTTACTACAGATATGATTCCCTTACTGAGCATGCCTTCGTGGGAGACTATAGTGGTCAAATTACGATGCTAAAGTGTGCGGGTACTAATTCATTGACGTTTGTCACAACCTTCAAAGGGCATTCGGGGTCTATAAGGTCCCTTCTGTGGGATCCACATACTTCGTTTTTGTTTTCTGGCTCGTTTGATCAAAATATTTGTGTCTGGGATATCGGAGGTAAAAAGGGAACCGTTTATGAGCTGCAGGGGCACAAGTAAGAGAGTTGATGGGAGTTTTAGGGTTAGAGAATCGTTTTTTATTTTAACTTTTATGGATTTCAATTCTTGATCTCTCTTTCAGAGGGAAAGTGACTGGTTTGGCCTATCTAAATAAATCTCGGCAGCTGATTTCAGCTGGAGAAGATGCAGTAATTGTAGCTTGGAACATGCAATCTGAGAGGTTGCAAACTCCAGAGTGGAAAGAATCCGATCTTTGTGAAAACTGCAAAAAACCCTTCTTTTGGAACTTGAAAGCCATGATGGAAAATAAAACTATAGGACAGCGGCAGCATCATTGTCGTGCTTGTGGCAAAGCCGTTTGTGACAAGTGCTCAAACCACAGAACTCCTTTACCCAAATTGGGATTTGAATTTGAAATACGGGTTTGTGACCCGTGTTTTTCAACCATCACGGAAAATGAGTAAGTTAACAGGAATAAACATAATTTAAAGAGTAGCAGTACAAGTTCTCAACCAAAGCTTAAATGTTACCTGTCTTTTACCTAGCCGTACATCATTGGCCTCCTTCCACGAAGCTAAACACTCCGTAGTAAGTGTACATTTGGATGAAACTCGTTCCCTGTTGGTGACCGTTGGAAGTGATCGATTGATAAAGATTTGGGACATTTCTCCACTCAATCAGCAGAATTAAAATTAACAGGAAAAGAAACCGAATGAATGACTGACTTTTGACTGGTATTTGACTTCCGTTAAACATTATTAGAAAACCGTTAGTAAGAAGTAGCCAGGCTGATCAAACTATCTGTAATTCCTGAGATCACATACATATTTCGTTATTTATTCAATAATGCATATTGTTGTTCCGTATTTAGTTATTTGTTATGACTTTTCCGTTACTTTGATCCAAATCTATGAGAATGACGCTGCGAATTTATAATTATGTAATGCATCAATAATGTCAGCTGCCTTTTTCTTGGGAATATTATAGCAATGTATGCCATACGTGTGTAATTTTCTGTCTCACACGTAAAGTAGAAGACAATCCTTATTATTAATATCTTATCTTAATTTAACTTTCCATGTATTCTGTATGCGATACCCTTATTAAAAGACTTATCCAAGGACTTGGATTTTCATTTTTCTTCATATGCAGTTCCATCCTATCACACTCATTCTTATGGTTCAGCCAAAATATACTATAAATATAGTTAGAAATTTAGGAAATAAGTTTGGAACAAGAAAAATCATGAGTAAAGTACAAGTTTATTCAATTCGTTGATAATGCAAATGCACAGAGAATGACTGGAATACAATCCAACGGAGATAAGTGCTTTCTTCCCTTCAAAGCTCCTAGCTAGTTCAATTTTGAGCTGCAATATTTTGTCTACCAACAGAAAGACAGTGAGACTAGGAACGTATGCCTTCTGTATGTAGATATCTCAAAACATAAACTCATACTGGAAACAGGCAGACTTAGATATAAATCTTCAATTATGTAGCTACAAAATCATTCCAACCACAATTTCCGGAATGAATGAAATAGTTGATGTATGCATGCGTTAGACAAAACCTATCCTATCCTATCTCTCTCACTAATCATCTTCTGCACATTCTTCATTAGCATTAGCGTCCTTTAAATATGTCCATTCCTCAACATAATCCTGCATAGACACGGACAAGGAGCTCATAAAATGACTAATGTTACCTTAATAATCTACCAAGAACTACCTACGATAAAGTATCCCATTGGGAAGGCCATCATTAATGATAGGATTTGGAAGAGAGAAGCTTTAAAGTTTAAAAACCTTTGCATAGACAAAAAGTACCCTAAATTACCTTTATTTACTGTATTAATTCTCTTAAAACCATCCTCTAAATAATACCCCCTAACCTCCCATGTTATTCCCAACCTTATCCTCAAGCGTTCCTTCAATATTCCCTTAAAAAATAATTCCCTCAGGGGGATTAAAACAGGAAATACAGTACTTTTAGCCCGCCCTCCCTATAATCCACGTGTATAGGCTCCAATCCCAGCTAGAGAGGCCCTTAAAGCTTCCCTTGGCTTGTTGGTTTCTTTCTACTAAGACTACTAAGGGTCTACCCTTCCAGAATACAAATCATTCTTGCCAATAACTGGAGGGAATCAACAAGTAGGAAAAAGTACAACGGTCTGTATCGTCCCTTAAGTCCTCTTTTTAGTAAATAAACTCCGTTTTTTATCTATCATTGTCATGATCGTTCCATTGTTACCGTAATTTACAACAATGCATGCTAAAATAATACTTTAATAAATCATTTTACAGATACAACTGCAAACTGCAACTGCCTCAGAAGGTTTGTGCCATATTTCCAGTAATTGTTGGAGGATTTAACATTTTTCAATAGCCGTTTAACAGTTGAAGATTATTAGAAGCCCAAAAACTAAGGTACATTACTGATGGAGCTATGATTATGATTTTTTTTAAAACGCTGAGTAAACTGAGAGATATAATATTAATATTTCTTGTTTAATCGTACTTTTTAAGGATGAGCGATTCGGAAAGTAGAGGCGATGATTCGACCGTGGCTGACTCGGACGAGGAAGAAGGCCGGGTAGAGACCCGGTGGACTTGCAGAGAGTGCCCGGATTTGGTAGTAAGGACCGAAGAGGAAAAAGAAAAGCATAGACAATATCATAGGAAGCTTAGGGGAAAGGGTAAAAAAGGACGTGGAAGACCTAAGAGCAAGCGACCAGGACCAGCTAGTCGCAAAAAGACGTATGTATCATCAATAAGACTATTTTTTAGGTCAAGGGTCAAAGTAGAGTTGGTACATCTCTGAGCTGTGTTCTGTTGCATGCAACCACGACGAGGGGGTACCAGTGGGTACAAATAGCCTTATGTAAAGGATAGGGCTTGACGGGAATTCCAGGGGGTACATTAGAAAACTAGGGGGTACTATGTACCCTCGTATCCCCAGGGGTTGCGAAAACACTCCAGTGTAGCGGTTGAAGGGTGACGAGGACATTACGCTGACATTATATTTTTTCTGACTTACTGTATTTCAGGCAATTGCCAGCTCCTGACGAATCACTTTTTGAAGAGCGAGAAAAGACACCCCCAGCAACCCCCAACAGAAAGTCTACTAGAGATAAGCGCAAGAAGACTCCGCCATTGAGTCCCGGAACTCGGAAACGAATAGCTGTGCAGAAACACCAGGAAGGGGTTGTGGGGAAACGGAGGTTTAGCAACGGTTAGCATTACCAGGATTAGGATTGACGTAGCTTTGGAGCTTTTGTAGCGATATTTTTTTAGTTTTAACTAGTTTTATAGTACAGAGATATCACAACGGGTAGGATTACTGGGATTGTCGTTCGTATAGGGTAGCTTGGTTAGTAGTATTTTTTGTAGTTTTAATTAAATTTTAATGACTAATTGATTTAATGCACTTTACCTATAAGAATGCTATCATGCATACAGTTTTACAATAACCATTGAATGAAACCTTAACTCCAACTTTTTCATTACTATTTAAGTTTTGATACGACTAATAAAGTGAGTTGTTTCTTGTAACTAAAAAAAACTGAATCGTCAGGCATAAGCGTCAAGTTTCCTATCATAGAATATAGTAAACGGCGAAATTATTTAATCCATCGTAAATCAAGCATATCAAAAACGGTTAAGAAAGTAAAATATTTGCGTAAAAAACCCTATAAAGAACCCATATTTTACATGAAAAATAAACATACATATGCATATTGCATATTATAACTTTTTTAACCGGATTAAAAGCTTCCATTAAAGAATCATGCACTGCTAACTTGTAAAAAAAAATCTTGTAACTATTCCAAGATGCATTGGATGCATCTGCCCCGTTTCCAAAACCGAACTAATCCATGATAAGCAAACAAAATAAAAGATAACCCGATTTATTACTACTTTCTGTACTTTCTCTATGATATTTTTATTAGGTTATAAAATAGCGTTGACTTAAGAAGAGTAAGAGAGCTAAAATAGGGTTTTCTCCGTCGTACTTTCAAAGCTTATTTCTATCTTATTCCTGCTAATCCTATCCTAAAGACTTTGATGGAAGTTGGTATTTATTTTTCGAAATTTACAACTCGTTGGAATGGATGACTGGCTAGTTTTTATTAAACCAATTGTGGTAAACTTTAACCTTTTAATTTCCCTTTTAATAAAACCCCCATGGTCAATTATTGACTCTTTTTTATACATTTTAAAGGGATATAAAAGGAAGAAATCCTATAAAAATGATGATTATGTAACCGTTGTGCTTGCAGGTCTGCATATGCTTTTTCCTCTACTGGATGTGTCTTCATGAGCATTTGGTTCGGAAAACTTGGAAAAGAAAAGGTCAGTGGGACCCTGGGACCCTGGAATAGAAATATTTTTAAAAAAAATAAACTGAAAAGTCCCCATAAATCCATTCAAACTTTAGTAAAGTTTGTATTTATTTCATTAAATTGGGTTAAAGTTGAGGTTCTTGGGTTTTTGAACGGCTTTGCATGCTAGTTTACTTTTTTTTGTGGTATATTTATAATCAACTTTAAGAAAAGATGTCAAAATCTTACTTCTTCTGGAGCAAACTCGAGAGTAGTCATCGAAGAAAAAGAAGTAATTTGAAGTACTTGGAGATAAATTATTTATCCCGTACCGTAAATTTTCATTTAAAGCCTCCCCTTATAAAAGCCCCTTTCGAATTTCGATGGTTAGCCCTAAAATTGACCCTACAAAAAAACCTCAAAATTGAGCAGTAGCTCCCAGACTGTATTCCAAAGGATACGGTATCCATGCTAGAGCTAAGAAGAGCTAGGTAGATGAAAAATGTCGTAGATAAAATGTAGTAATTGATGTAATTATTTTTCAGAAAACACCAATATTCCCAGTACCCTTGGACTTTCACCCGAACAAATACTTGAGCTTGTGGAAGT
Source organism: Hydroisotoma schaefferi (assembly GCA_034682405.1). NCBI lineage: Eukaryota > Metazoa > Arthropoda > Collembola > Entomobryomorpha > Isotomidae > Hydroisotoma > Hydroisotoma schaefferi. The sequence continues at coordinate 3,462 of JAQFZX010001169.1, read as the reverse complement.
TCATCGTCCAGGACTTCATCATGAACAAGTTGTACTAATTGTGGATGAACCACCCCCATACGACTCCATTATTACTTCAGATTATCATAACTTTAATAATTTTGACGTTATCGATATAAATAACGTGGATGGGATCAGTCAAGATGGGCAGTCTTTGCCACCTTCTTATGATGAAATTATGGCTCGCACCGACCACTAAAATGGCTATATAGCAATTATGCTAACGCTAACATTTTTAATTTAAGGATTTATAGCTACTGTCTAAATTATGCGGATGATGTTGGGATGTTTTACAATTACTGCAGCATTTATTTAATCATTTAATTGTTCGTTATTTATTCCCAATAAGTATATTTACTCAAAGTTCGAATCTCTAGCTGGCTGGATGAGGCTGGATGGCTAACTATTATCATAGTTAGTTTTGAACTTGAAGTAGGTAGGTATTGATTTTTTGTTGGAGCAGATATGAATGAATTTGTACCTGAGCTGGCTTTAGCTTTAAGTTGGAGTTTTTACCATTTCCAAAAACAGTGACACTAGCTTATTATAATCATCGTTGTTTTTCTTAGTGTTCCCTTCAAACGAGGAATAACTATTACCAATTTATGCTAAATACATTCGCATGAAATAATGTCCAGCCTTGATCTAAATCATAGTTTAGTTACTTATTTGCTGTACGTGGAGTTGTCTAAGTCTAATATCTCTGTGATAAACGAGGGTATACGCACACTACTAAAGTTTATGCACGTTAAATCTTGGAATAAATAATTAGAAGTTTGAACAGAAATTACGGACTATTGAAACTGAAGTTATTTGGGGCTGCTGCTCTAAACCTATTTGATGACGTGCATGAGATGATAAGCTCCAGAGTGCAATTTAACGTCGGCATTCAATCATTGTACATTTAGGGCTTCAGATTCACCTGAAGGTTTTATTTTGATGACATGCTATGATACTGTACAAGTTTATTGACTAGCGTGTAAGGCCATATTAAACATTTCCTTCACCGAATCTTGGAAAGTTTGTTGCATATTTCCAGCAATAAATGCACTTGTTTGCCGTAGAAGTAACCCTTTTGAATCGATAAGAGGCCTGGGTAAGGTCATAGGTAAGATACCAAGATTTTTGGACACTAATAAAATCTTGGTAAGACACAAGCGGGTATCTATCTACATTCAGACCACGGATCCTCTACACTATGACAACTCCATGTTATATTAATTTCCCAAGCTACTTACAAAGCTTATAAAAACGGATAAAAACTGCATAGGAGTTGATTACTCTTTATTAGAATTTATAAAGTATTTTTGTTTTACTGTTTTGAAACTAAATCATTTTAAACTTGTACTGAATAAAAGACAATTTATCTTCCGCAATATTTTGTAAACTAACGTGTCCAGAGACTCATAGTCATAGTTATGGCCTCGAGAGGAAAGAAAAGGGCCGCTTCGTCGAAACCAAAATCCATAAAGAGGAAGGCGCTTTCCGCTAAGCAAAAATACTACAAGCGTAGTGAAGTCAAGACCCATGTCCAGGATAAACCAAAACGTAAAAGAAATTATATTACAGGCCAAGACAGACCTAGGCCATCCACTATTGATACTTATAAACGACGTCAGATACAGAAACGCAGTAGGAGAAAAACTTCTAAAAGAACCGGAAGGTCAAATGCTAATGCTCCAAGTAAGCGAAGAAACAAGGGAAAGGGGTCGAGTAAACCCCAAGGCAGGTCAAAGACAAGGTCAAATGCTAATGCTCCAAGTAAGCGAAGAAATAAGGGAAAGGGGTCGAGTAAACCCCAAGGCAGGTCAAAGACAAGGTCAAATGTCAAATCGTCTGGGGGTAGAAGTACGAATAAAAGACTAGAACACGCTTCTACCGTCCGAACTTCGAGGAGACGTCGTAAAAGCTATAAATGTTCGTTAGGACGTCCGAATTGGGATTTGGAGAAAAGAAAGAGGACTTCGGCCGTGGGGACCAAGTTACAAGCTAAAAAACAGAAAGACAAACGTGCAGACGCTGACGGTTGGTTGGCAATTAATTTTTTAGAGCTTATATGGAATGTTGAGCAGCTATAAATATCCCTATTTCGTCTAGATGATGCGTATCTGGACGACGAAGATGAGGACTCCGATAAGGACGACGAAGATGAGGACTCCGATGAGGATGACGAAGAGGAAGGTGACAATGATGAAGATGATGAGGAAGAGGATGACGAATAGGACAGTTACCACGGATAAGCAAGGACCACGGCCAATAAATTACAATAAATACTAGAGCATAATACACATTCGGTCTGTGTAGGATCCTTAACTATCGATATCGAATTTATAAAACTCTAAATAAAGCATAATGAGCTTCCATTGACAATTTCTATGCAGGGCCCAACCTAATTGTCTGCTCATTCATAAGTTTTAGGAAACTAATTTATTTCTCAGAAGATTATCCCAAAGTTATGCAAAGAGCAGTTTCTAAAAGCTATTAAGAAACTCTTCCGTCTCAAAATTTTAAAAAGACTACAAAATAATTTTCAAGTGGAGTGCAATGCAAATAGCTTTTGATTATTGCTTGGCTTAAATTTAATATTTGACTTATTTCATAATTCAAACAAACTTTTAAAAAGCCATGCCAAACTACGCTGGAAACTCTGAAATGAAGGCAGGACAATTCTTTATACTTTTATTCTTACGCAGTTCACTTTATTGAATTTTAAAATATAATTAATGATTTCAAATTAAGGATGTATGCTGTTGATTCATGTATAACAAACAAGGCCTTCATTTTTATGCTTGGTTTTTTTTACAAAGCAATTAAACCTCATAATCCCCTACGTTGTTCAACTCTTCGTCATATTAATCCGAAAAACTCTGACTCATTCTTCAAATGGGAACATAAAACGGCCCTAAATATGCATCACATAAAATGCCGACCGTCATCCTTATTCATGTTCAACAAAAATCCTATCTCTGTTCTTTAGTTCATCCCTGCAAAACAATACCTCATCTTGAAGAATATCTTCATACCAAATTATTATTGAGGTAAGTCAGTAAGTAAAGTAGCCATGCTTGTCATAATAAATACAAAGGGCGATGCGATGGCGATAAGCTTGGTTGGCTACTCATACGCATACCAACCACCGTTTTTTTCTATAACAAAACTCTACATTTTAAAAAGCATCTTTATGAATATTTCATCCCTTCTTCCCTTCTCCATCTCAACTCAATCTGACTCATGCATCCATCCATCCATCCTACCTGGTTTTTTTTTGTAATTTTGTGCTGTTTTTATTACTTTAGCTTAGGATTTAAAGGAGTTAGTAGTTGGTAGTAGATCTTTTCCAAAACTCCACCAACCCTTCCTATGTAAGTCTGGCTGTTTATAACTTGAAACATGGATTTAGTATTAATATTTTATTGGGAAAAATACACGATAAAGTGCGCTATATTCCCTTCATGCATGGGT
>JAQFZX010001168.1:0-34817 GCA_034682405.1 Hydroisotoma schaefferi | reverse complement strand
TAACGGATATTAACTCAACGTTAAACGCTTAAGCACCGGATACAGTAATACTGATTCTTCATATGGGGGATCTTCATCTAGAAACCATTCCACAGTTTCCGAAGCGTCGGTCCTATCGCTGAAGGGCCAAAACCACTGATGTCGACGCTAAATTGTAAAACGGATATTAAATCAACGTTAAGACAATCAAGCATCGATTCCAGTAATACTGATTCTTCATCTGGGGGGATCTTCATCTAGCAACCATTCCACTTTTGAGGTATTAACATCAACAGACTTCAGCAACCATTCCACACCTTCCCAAGCGTCTCTTCTATCTTTTGCCTCCTAACCAAAAATAAGCATACCAGATAATATTTCATCGACGCTGATTCAGCGTTGTCTTTTGACCAACCAAAACCTCAAATTCTTTAAAGCCGGCCCTCCAATTCTCATTTCTAAATCCTCCATTCTCTTGACTTTAAAACTACTGATAATAAAGTACCTATCCTATTTACGGAAATAATTCCTCCTTTTAATAGTTCCTTCCAAGTCAAAAATAAAAATTTCCTTCCCTTCCCTTCCCTATCATCCTCCTGTTTCCACATCAAAAATAAATTCCCCCTTCTCTTTCCTATCATCCTCCTGTTACCACGTCAAAAATAAAAATTCCCCTCCCTTCCCCCTCCTTTTCTTTCCACGTCAAAAATAAAAATTTCCCTCCCTTCCCCTCCTTTTCTTTCCACGTCAAAAATAAAAATTCCCCTCCCTTCCCCCTCCTTTTCTTTCCACGTCAATAATAAAAGTTCCCTCTCCCCCTTCCCTTCCCCACCCTCCTCTTCTTTGTTCTTTCCACGTAAAAATAAAAATCCCCCCTTCCCTTCTCCTTTCCCCCTCCTCTTGTTGTGCGTTTTAAATTTTCCGTGGCAACAATAATTCCCCAGGGTTATTACTTCCCGAAATACGGTAATTTGCTTGTAAAAAACCGTAAAAAAACTTACCAATTTTGTCCAAGAATTCTGGAAATCCTCATGCTTAATGGTGGTGGGATCGGCGTTCCACCATGCGGTCCGGTCGCCTCGCCTCGTCTTGCCTTCTTCTTCCTCCTCTTTCTCTTATCCACGATAACCCCACGCTTATCTTTCAACTTCCGTGGATAAGCTCTTTAAAAAAAGGAAGTTCAGGATTTTAAAAAACCACTCGTCAAAAAAAAAATCTCGGAATTCTGAAATAAAAAACTCCTAAAAAGTTCTCTCTTTTATATTCTGAGGAAGAAGAAGTAAGAATGGCTAAAAAAGAAATGGACTCCGTCGGACGGAGGTTCCTTGCTCGACAGAAAAAACCCACGCAAAGCCAACCATTCAGACCGCAGCTTTTCATGGGCGGAGTTCTTGGAAACAGAAGCATGGCATTTTTAGTTGGGTCAACTCACGCTAGCCAGCACGGACCATCGATAAGCCTCTTCCTCATGATAACCCTCATTTATCCTTGATAACCTCATCTATTTAATACATTTCCTTACCCTTTTTACTAACAAAAGTTACAAATAATCAGAGAGATTTATCATAATTTCCACTGGAATCAGCTCCACATTACGACCGTTACTTTTACCCTTTCATGCAACACATTTCCATTTGATTTATCATAAAATTAATGGAGTTTTAAAAGTCCAGGATTTAATTCCGATAGCGTCGTCTCCAGTGACCCATCAAGCTCATCCTCAGCTTCGATAAGCTTCCTCATGATAACCTTAATCTTGCTTTGTCTGTGATAAGCTCTGTAGCTTTGCTTAGTTTTTTGCATGGAAATAGTATTCGAAACCGAAGGTCCATCCATAGGGCATCCAAGTTACGACATATTTGGCTAGATTTACCGTAATTTCCATTTTGAATCAGCTTCGGATTATTTACCTTTACTTTTACCCTTTCATGCAACACATTTCCCTTTGATTCATCCAATAATCTATAAGAAATTAACGGAGTTTTAACTCCGAGATTTAATCCCGATAGCGTCTTGATCTTACTAACTCAACATAACATAAATAGATTGCTGCTATAGCCAAAGCGTTTATGAAGCATCCCAATAACCAATACTAATTTACTAAAATTTAAATGAATGAGTTGAAACAAAAGACATCCCGTTGAGACATTATCATTATCAGTGGCCAAATTGTATTGTGAATCTTTAAGGATCAAATAATTAAACATTTATCGAGTATGCTTAGCCCTTTTCGTTCTTAAATTGGGCTTAACCCATCCAATCCTGTATGCATCATCAACCAAACAAATTGTAAGGGACGTTTTATCAAGGTGTGAACTTTGTGTGATAGATAGGAAGGATTACAATGATTTAAGCCCTGTAATCCCTTCTTACAATAAACACATCGCTATAGCTTTTACTGCTAAATCCCAAGCTTTATTTATTCTTAAAAATAGATAAGCTCAAAGTAAGCCTGTAAGCTGAAGAAAGGGACATTTTTACAAAGTCTCTCACGGTCTTCCAGAGACTATAAATATGGATGACATGGCCAAATGTTTTTTTAATTTTTAACCACATATACATACGCATCCTGCAGCTCTGCAACCTTTGAATCAATCATTCATTAAATTACTCAACTTAACGATGATGATGTGACAATAAGACTGCCTGTGTCAAAGATCCCATCAACAATCAACCACTATAATATCCGCCTTCCCTTGTTTAGAAACTGTACTAACTCTTAGCTAACTTCTAATTTTAATAAGTCAAACAGACCATTTTAAATACTAGATTAACTACTACTACTACTAGTAGTAGTAGTAGGTGTAGTAGTAATAGTAGTGATAGTAGTGGTAGTAGTAGTAGTAGTAGTAGTAGTAGTAGTAGTAGTAGTAAAGTAGCATTAAAATAATGAAATTAATCTCATGCTGTATGCTCCTATTCCTCTTTTAGTTTACACCCATTCCTTCATCAGTTATATAGTGATTTGTAACAAGGGAACGAAGCTCAGCATAACAATTCTGCGACTATAAATGACAACCACGCGGCTGCTGCAACTGACTTTTGCCACTTACTAACAGAACAGGATTAATAATATTAAGGTGTATAATGTAATTGTACCAAATAATATGTGGTAATCTCCTCGTGTGTTTATGGATCTAATCAAACCGGCTCAAAGGGTTCCCCACGGTTACCCATTTCCCACATGTCATCCTCAACGACCACGACACGACATGACATCCACATCGACAAATCCAATCCTAATTCATATCCCTTTTATTTTTACAATCCTTAAATGATAAACAAGTCAGTCGAACTGTACAAAACATCTTTACATTTCATTTAAATCAACAATGTATCGCTCTTTGGTCCCTGTTTTGTTGTCTCCTTTTTTTCTTCTGAATGACCCATCCATTTTTGTATGAAGTAATAATTATAAGTAGGAAACAGTTTGAGATCAGCCAATTCCCCAACTTCCATTTTCATGCAATAACTTAACTATAGATGACTTTTGCTCCATCGATGCTGTGTGTCAATTTTAATGAGTTTTGTCTCCCCAAACCATACAGTAAGCTTTATGAATGACCAATAAACGACCTAGGACGTGCAGTTTCCAATTCTAATTTGTAATCTGATTACTTATGTAAATAAGGGTAGAATAAGAGGGGATGTCTTGAAAGCGGAGATTGCAATTCATGACAAATTTGTTGGGATTTGACCCATATTTATTTATTCCTGCCATATCAAAAATTAAATGTCAGCATCCATCCCATCCATGCTTTCGTTGTTTGTTGATTGTAGGTTGTTGTTTGTGGGATGGCAAGGGCTGGTCTGGCGGTTAGCAACTGATCTAACTGATATGCAGTTATGACCTTTTTTAATGCTTCTTGGTTGATTTGGCTAATTGCATGAAAAACTTGTCAGAAATAATTAAACAACTTGATACAATCGCCCTTTTTTGGAGTAGTAAACTATTTTTTATCGCTTTTGGTGGAAGATGTTTTGCTAGTTGTTGTAAGAACAATTGGAGAAGCCCTGATAGATAAGGTCCTCGTGGTCGTGTCTTCTGCATGCAATAAATGTCTTTACCGGCGATTTTAACAATCATTCAATTCATATTAAATCTTAAAGGCTTGCTAACCTTCAACTTCATCAAACCAAATACACAGGGTCAACTTTGGCTCACTGATTGTAAACAGATTATGATTACTTTACTTTAAAAAATTACAAGTATTTTACTAACTTCCTCCGCAGGATTGCCTTCGGACGACAAAACAACAGATTACCTAATCAAGTCACTAAACTTATCAAGCACATATTCCCAATATAATATCTTATTCCATCTTTTAAGAATACTTTACCCTAAAAAAGCCTGGTTATTATAGCATCATTCATATCATAATCTCAATTTATTGGTTCAACCAGATGATAAAAGGTTGGATTGAATAAACACACACTTCAATCGTTCAGCTTAAACTAATTGCCACAGATAAATGAAAATAATTACAGTTATTATGCAAAGGTGACTGAATCCTAGACTTGTATATTGGCTAAAAAGCTATTTATTTTACTTTACTTATTTTTACAGAGAGTGTAAGTATAAAGTAGTAATTAAATATGATAATTATGACGTAATGTACGGCTTCTTGGCTTCGGAATTCTTTAGAGATCAATTGATTTAAAAAATGAGATCGCTCTTTTTCAAGGGAAGCTAATCGAGAAGTTATAAAATAATATCATATTTCTGTATTATATCTTCCATTTTATGACTGTGATTGTTAGTATATTGTCAGTTGCAGAGTGTAGATAGTTTACTGTCCATTATATTCAATTAAAACCATTCTCTGACGAAAAACAAGTCAAAGTCAAAGCTCCAACATTCCATTTTTTTTACCAAACATAAAAAAAATACCTAAAAATGATTATAGTGTACGGCTGTCGCAGCATTCTTTGAATTTGAAAGCATAAATGCATGCATGCAGTTAAAAATGCTATGAAGTCACAATAAGTTTTACTTATTTACTGAATGCAATTTCCCTAATTCTTTTTAGATTTATACTCATCTTCCTCGAATCCATAAATTGTAAATCCATCCGTTATCTCATGTGCATACCAAGTCCAACAATTAATGATAGCAAAGAGTGATTATTCCAACAAGTAGAAGAGTATTGCTTCATTAGTTCAATCAATCTCAACTCAATTATATTTGCAAGTAAAACTATATGCGTCTTTACTCTTTACACCCACCGTCATAATTTAGATGTAAGACAAAAAGATACGAAGACAAAATCACTAAAAAATAATTTCTTTCTAATTTAAAAGTCATCACTACATCATTTCAATTTAATACTACCTACCTATGCATATACTAACATTAAAAGTTAAAAAAACAAGTACAGTTTTGCATGGTTTTCTTAAATCCATAACACGATTGATATCAACATTTTACAAACATGATCAATTGGATTACGTAGACCTTTTGCTTTAGTAAAAAAATTCAGTGATTCAGTAATAATTTCTCATTTTTCACTCACGACCAACACCAACGTCAACGTCAACGTCGGCGTCAACGTCAACGTCAGTGTCTCTCAACAGCTCGTTAACCCATACATATTCATCCTCATTAGATTATTATTACACTTCTTAGCTATAAGGATTGGAAGGATACATGAAGCCTTCAGCCAGCCCTTGCCCCGAGCCGTTTTAAGGTGTATAAGTCCAACCCATCAAAGTTAATTACATAAATTAAGAAGGCTAAAGCCACCGGCTAAACTGCAATTACATTAAAAACACGATGATCCCACACCCTTCCCTACCATCCCCTTAAGTACTTATTGAGTGCACAGATTTTTATCTTTCTGCTAAGTGCACGCATTCCATTTCCATATTCCTACTCGATTAATCCATTATTTTTACTACAATTATTATTTTTACAGCGTTTCGTTCGACCCTTCATTTAATTTCCTATAAATACGAAACAGTATATAAATATCCCGTACAGTCTACGCAAGCTTGCTAATGCTACCTACCTGTACAAATACCATTTGGCTATTAAAAGTGTGTTGAGTGTTGTTAATATTTTACATAATGATTTCGCATTACTAGCAATAAATATTCTATTAGAATCCCTCCACTTAAGTGCTTCTAATTACTGGTAAACTAGCCGTTATTGGAGGCTTAACGATTAAATTTGGCAAAATTCAGTAAAAAAGTAGCCTTCTTCTTAGCTTCTGGCTCGTCACTTGCGTAAGGTTGTGTAAGAAACTGGGTTGATGATTCGGGATGGGTCAGATCTTGACATGAAATTATTTATTATGTACTCATCATAAAATGATCCTTTTCACTTATCTACCTGTCAAACGGCCGGCTCTTCCAAGACCATAAGTCACTCCATTACTACTTAATGTCTTTAACAAAAAAAAACAAACAACATGAAGTAATCTCTGTTGCATATGAATACAAATCCATGCAGTCCATTTCCATCTAATCCCATAGCTTCTTCCATCCAAGACATCGATTTCAGCCATCACAAGCTATGAGCTTCCTTATGCATACTTAACAAAAGCAACCGTCTCGCAAAATCTCGTTTAATTAAATTTGTACAGACAGATTACTTTTAAGGAGATTAAGATTACTTTAACTAGTAATGTAGCAGCCAAGTAGCATCAACCTTTTGTCACCTGCCACTTACTTACTCTGCTTTCTGCTTCTTTGATCTATCTGGTCAATTCATCAATTAGTAAGATTTATCGGTTCAAGTTTTATTTATTTCTGAACCAAAGATAAATGAGACAGTGATCCTGTTGCTGTTCTAGATATATTCATTATGCATCATCCGCGTTGCGTTAGCCTTTACTATTTATTACTATTGACAATTACTTTTAATTTCCACTGTTATCTTCACAAGGAAAGGGAACAGATCAACCTGATCGAGAATTCAGATCCTCACTGAGTTATTAAAGGAATAATAATAATAGCCAAGTTATGCATGATGCAGTTACATTGATGTTTGTATGGAATCGAATTAAAATGATTATTGGATTGCATTACTGCATTTATAATTCTCATTGTTACAAATAAAATAAAATCAATACATGCGTTGGGCCTTTTGTTACAGAGATACTCTACCTCGGGTTGGCTGTGTACCACCTACCTTTATTTTTTATTACATTGTTGCAATGCAAACTTGCTCCAGGCTGTGCATTCATGTTATTATGAATGATCCTGCTACTTAATATAGTTTTTGATTCATGAATGAATACGTTAAGTAAAATGTATCATTGCATTATACATCATTAGAATTAGCAGTTGAAGAAATAGCAATGAGGATTAATCGGCGACGCGATCACGTAACAGTTTAGTTGTTAGTTGGAGAGGAATTGACACATATCGATATGCTAATTTTTACGAGACTCAACTTTAGATTACTAGACCAGTCGTTTGCCATAATGCAGACGGATTGGCTTTATCACTATCAATCTAGCAAGTTAACTGAATAAGGTATGTAGTTATTTGTTTTGCCTGCTATTCACAAGGTATGCGTTTCATGGTGTAATCTAATGTTACTACAATGCAATTACAATGCAATCGATCTTGGCATCATTAGATTAACTAACCATTTGGGACATTGGGATCATTAGGAAGGGATTAAAATAAGACAGCTTAAGGTGAGAGGGTAGGCTTTTAAAACATTAGTTTATCATTTTAAACAATGTAGCCCTAGACAGACAGGCAGGCACAGGCTGAGTATGTATATAGAGTGTCGTGAGAATGATAACACAGCGATAAGCAATAACCAATAGAATATGGCTTTGAATTACGCAATTATTGGTTCAGATATCCTAGATTGGATCCGAGGTTCTTATTTATATTCCTTTCGGCACATAACCCTTCACCCTTTGGGATAAGTCCCATTTATCTGCTGACCACATCTTGGAGGGTGTGACTAAAGATATTTTTTTTTCTCTGCATCTTATCGTCCCTAGATTCACCGAATCCGTGTGAATAGAACCATCCGTTTTTCAGAATTGTATAAAACCCAATTGAACCTTTTCATCAACTACCCTTTAGTTAATCCATCTAAGGACCATCAATCCACATTTTGAGTTTCTAATTTTACGAAAGCCGACACAAGAATCTTGTTAAAATGGAGCTACAATTGTACATGGATATAGACTCAGCAACTCAACAATGAATGGCGAGTCTTAACTAAAGACATGATAAGCTTTAAGGAAACGACAAAATTACAACACCAGTAATTTCAACTTTAATTAAGTCCTCTCTTTGATTGATACAATTAAATCTTTCTAGAATTGTCCACACATCTTCAGATTGCAGACATATAACGTAGTAATATAGTAGAATAGGATTGAAATTCATATGTCCTAAAGTCAAAGAACTCTTCTTGCTACTTTTACTTACGTTGAAAATGAAAGGAAGTCGAAGCAATAGTTGCTTTCAGACATTTTTAATTTACAAGTCTTTGTAACTTCGTATTGCTTTTAATATTGCAACATCTACTTAATTTTTTTAGCATTAACGCTCAATGTAATTTCCCATGCACGATAGGAATGATTTAAAAAATAAAATGACTAAAGTCAGTCACCAAAGGGATTCCAACGCCCTATTTCCTTTCTGTCTTACCTTGAAACTAACCGATTAACTCCAACTTCAACCTGCAGCTTGTTCGTGGTAATTGTAATCAAACAAATCCGTAAAGGAATTGAGGTTCGTCCTAGGTCATCAAGCCTCCTCCTTTAAAACTTACAGAAATAAAGGGCTAACGGCGGCTGATCACAGTCAACATTCTCCCTGATAAGAATGACATAAGAATTGTAACTTTCGAGTGAAGCAATCTTAGTCGATAAGGTAGGTGGGGTTGGGATTATACGATGTAGACTGGTGGATAATTATGACGATGATGGTTTGGTAAGGCACGTTAAATTAGTACAGGGCATGGCCCTTCCTCAACATCCATCATCCTCTACATAAAGTAACTACATCCACAACTGCTTACTGCTGACGATTAATTACTTTTGCTCATTTTCATAAAACTGCATAATGGTCCGAAACAATATAATTCATCTTTCCTATATCTAGCTCAAAAGTTAGCACTGTATTTCTTCGAATAGTGGCCCAGGCTACTAATTAATTTTTCTAGTTTTTTGGGGGTCAAATTTAACCTACAATTAAAGGGGGCTTATGGGGGGTGATTAAGAGTAATTAAGGGAGGGCTACTATTCGAGAGGGGCCACTATTCATTCGTTGGAGACCACCATTCAAGGAAATACTGTAAATATTCTTTTGTGATAGTCCAAATCACACCGACCCTGAAAACGTGAAAGTAACGAGAAACTGGAATGTATTTTCAAGTGTATGAGGTTTTTTTTAAAGTCTACAATTTTAGTCCATTCAATTAATAGGTATTTTTACTTAATAAACATCCACAACTGGATCCTGAAACTTCAACTATTCTTACGTGAAATCCATCTCCTCATAGATTGCTTTATAATGCTTCCTCTCAATTATCATTTTCATGTCCATTATTCCATACTAATAATTCCACTACACGTGCCCGATGCGATGGACGATTTATTTAAAGAACGATCTAATGGGATTACAAAAGGCCTAATTTACTACATGATTCTTCATACTCTGAAAAAAACCATTGTTGTTTTAAAATAGAACTCTATGTAATACTAGTACCTAATATAATAGGTGGAAATCCCTCTAAACAAAACATATCTAGACTAATCCCTTCAGGTTGGGTTGGGATACCTCAAAACTCTGCATGAAAATACTTTCAGAGATTAAAAAGTGTTTAGGGATGCTCTTTTAAGCTTCTTTAAGGTTCGCAAACAGCATTTTTTGGATTTCAAAAATCAGAAAAGTAGATACTAATCGTATAGTCCAAATCCAATCGGCAGAATTAGCATGGATAATTTAGTTCTTATTTTAAAAACTCGGAGACTTTGGGACTTAAAATGATGGACTTTTTTAAATTGACATACTTGCATAACAATTAAGATCCCTTTATTCTTATCCACATATGGATAAGTATTGAAAAAAGATTCTGTTAAATATTGAACGCTTAACCAGCTACAGAGGCTTGTTCCCTACTTAAAAGACACGGAATAAGATCAGCAAAAGCATTGTGTTTAATTTTTAATTGTTGTCTGAAATCATAATCTCATATGCAGCGTTAATAATGGGGCCCAAGGACAAGTTTAGAGGCCCCTCGTCCCTTATCCTATCTTTCATACATACAATTACAATTACACACCAAGATGACAGTCTTGGCAGACCTCAGTAAGAGGTAAAATGATGGATAAAGTGTTGGCTACTTTACTTTGGTAATAATATAATAGGACCCTGACTCCCCTCAAATCTTTTACTTGTCGAGATCAATTTAGATCAAAAAGTTCCAATCAGAAGAAGGGAAGATTATTATTTATTATGATTGATGAAAGGATTTCAAGAGTAATCCCAAGTATCCCTCTGCTATCGCTGTATCGCAGATACATACAAATGGATTACAAGTAACAACATCAGTCACTCACAAACAGTGGCATTTTATCCTCTTTGTCGTACAGATAATAAATTATTGATCTGATTCAGCAATGCTAGAATTTATCTACCTTACATTACTAACTAGCTTGACTTATTCAAAGGGAGTTACTCATCATAATTCAGATTAATATACCAAGGTTTATGATTAACTAACAACACACCAGTTCATTGCCACTTGTTAAAACTCCTACCTGCATCAGGAGAGCAACTTACTGGTAATTCTATACTAAAGTGCCAAACAGCTCGGATGAAATTTATTAATTTAACTAGCAATTAAATAATTTTCTTACTGAATAATCTAAACCAGTCAGTGTGATGAATAGCTAGGTGACTTTTATTCAAAAGAATCTATACAAACTTAAAAACAAAACGGAATCAGTGGCCAACACCTTTTCCAAGAATAGCGAATTGATTTTTATTTAATCGTCAATTCATCTTTGTCATCATTTTATATCATTTGATTAATTGATTCATTCATTTTATTAAATATTCGATTTACGAAATGATAAAAACATGCGTATGCATTCTAGGCAGACGTGAATCATTTCGTTTCTACTTATCATCTACAGCTTTTAGTTCTTAGCTCCATAAATTGTGCACATTTAATTGTTTTGGGGAGAGTTAATTAGTCCATCAATCAGATTTAATGTGGAATAACCTTTACCGACTCTGACTTTGTCATGTCATGTCACTGGGTGGTGTCATTGACGAGCTTTTCTTGATACTGATCTCATTTTTCATGAAGTCCAGCCCAAGGATGTTACCATTGAACTAAAAAATGGGTCTGAATGAATACAACAATTTCCACTTCTTCACAAATTATAGACAGCTATTTTATTGACCTTGTTTTTTGTTTATCTCCCTTCCAAGTTAGCACTAATTTCCAATCAATTTAGCAATCTTTTGTTAGTTTTTCTTCAAGTCTAATAACTAGAATTGGGGGATTGATTGCATTGCAAAGCTAGATAATTGGTATCAATTGATATTCACGCATGTAAAGAAAATTAAGTACACAACAACACAGAAAAGACCCAGGTATTGCAATCGGTATTGCGTTAAGTATAAGCAATTACAAGCTTGAAACCTTACAAAATAACTTTACAGCTTTTAAAATCTAAACCAGTTGATTTAATCCCTATGAAAATATTTTAAATTAAAACGTTTTCCATCCATTCTATGTATTTCTATTTATTACGATCAACACATTTTGAAGTAACGTAGAGGAAGTAGGGGGTTCCACTTCCAACCCAAGTCACACAATTCTACAAATTCATACCAAGAAATTTGAAGAGGTACACACAAAATGCAACTGTAATTCTACAAGATTCATGAAAACTTTTTACGAGAACTACAAAAACATAAAAATTGCAAGAAATATGATGAATTCATGAATGTGACAATGTGAGTGAAGACGGGTGGGGTAGAAATAAAATACTACCTGAAAATCATTAACAGAAAGGTTTTAAGCAAGGCAACAAAAATTGAAGAAAGCATTTAATTTTTAACTGTCTGTTCTGTGCGGACAGGTCATTAAAAACCATGTTTTTAGGCTTTATTTATTATTACCTATTTTTTTAGTGTTTGCAGACTGACGCTAAAACGTCACGAAGGTGGCCCTGTCTGTCAGTAGATCTGGAAGTTAAGTCCTCTCAACCCTTCTAAAAAGCGTTACCATCATCAGCCAAAACATTTGCAGATATATTTCCAAGGGGCTCTTAAAGATTCCTGATAATCCTTCAGTACTGAGTACCTTTAAAAAATTAACTCCCAAGAATGTAGCATATCGCCGAAACTAACAGCAAATCCCTAGCATATCCAGAGAACTCCAAACTCCTACTTTTATTCTAATTGAGTTCGGAACTAACAAACCAAAAAAAAATATCCCTTCGCCCTTCACCTGCAAATGAAATTAATAGTATTACGTTTCAATTTTTATTGGCAGGTCTGTTTCTACAACCAAGAAGGTTCAAATGAAGGACTCCGCTCTGATCTGACGTTAGTTAAAGGCTAATTAAACATACCCTCCTACCCAATAGTACCTGAAACATTCATACTTTTGTCCTATTTTTGAGATTATCTTTCGGAAGCACATTGACTAAGATGATTTTGATTTATGGAAACACCCCAAAACTAACTCCTTTGCACAAATTCATACCTTGGAGGAGATCAATAGTGAACTGTAGGAACATAAAGATAATTGTTAATATTTTATGTGCTCAATGTTAATTACAGTTCTGTCTTACCGGCCAGCCCTACATGTACTTATGCTTTGTGCCTAGGGTAGTCAAGTAAACTCAAATCCTTAGTCAACATGAATTAAGTTGTCCTTGTATTGTTATTTTATTCGAAAACAACAAAATCCCCCTCATCATCCATTATTACTGATTACCATTTTACTTGGCACCAACACCGCTTTTCTTCCAAAACATATTACATGAACTTTATACCCAAGTTATTATTACTTATTTAAATTAAGGCATTAGATTACAACAAGGTACAAAGAAATACGACGGTGAATAAAGGAACACTATCTTTATTGCATATTATTGCATAAATAACGATGGGAAGAATCCTTTGTTGGTTGGTCATTAGAGTAAATTGAGTTATTTGGTAAGCTCTGCTTGAACAAAATTAACAAGCAAAACAGTTCACTCCTCATCAGTTGCTATACTAGACCAATTTTTGGCCAAACTTTTATTAAAGGTCAGTAATTTTTAGGAGGATTGTTCCAATGACTAATACGTTATGTCATCGCATATTTACCCTAAATCCTCCCCCATATGCCGCGGCTTATATGTATAAAAAAAGATTTTTGGAAGCATGTTTAACATGGGAGAGATATCCCTTTTAACATTTAAAAGATAGGAGTGCGGCATAATTAACGAGGGCGGCATAAGGGCGAGGATTTAGGGTACTACTGTTAATTGAATGGATGGGTTTTATTATAACTTTATGTAGTGGTACTGCGGTGTAGCAAAAAGTACTATCAAATCCGTCGCCAGGTACTCGTCTAATTAAAGACTTTAACAGAACTGCTGCTTGTACAATATAATTTGAATGTTCTATGAATTTCCTAATAATAAGTATTGAGGTCGGATAAGTATTGTATTGCGTGTCCGATTATCAATCAATTATTATTCTAAACTTGATTCCAATCATTGGTAATTGGCGATCGAAAATGCATCAAATCCAGTCCAGCCCAGGTTTCTCATCGTAATTAGTTGGGACTTGGGGATGGCAGCGATATGTAAGTTACTCAGCCTCAGCTAAGATTATAACCTCTACCTGATTCTGATGTGCAGGAAGATATAAAAAACGCCAATAAATGGATGGAATTGACATCTGCATATGATATAGAGTCAAACCCAGTCCTTAAGATTTTGATTTACGTACAATTACCGTATTATCTCAAATAGGCTACAATAATTGCTTTTTTCAGGTTTTAGCCCATTATAGGGCTATATAGGTTGACGCTAGGACTTATAACATGGAAAGGTAGGAAGGAACTAAACAGGAGGGGGAATTATTGCGGGGGAGGAATTAAAACGGGAAATACGGTAATCAAAATGGTAAAAATAGAAACAGTAGGAAATGGGGGACGGGGGTGTGGTGGCTGATCCCCACGTTGAAAAACAAATATCGATAAAAAATACAAATGCATTCAAAAACGACAAACTGCCAGCTGCAACCGGAGGGTTTTAACGTCAAATTTAAATGTATTAAATACACGGCTTATGCGGTTTTTAATAGTAATTAAGGGGGCCAGTATTCGAAAGGGGTCACAATTTGAGGCAGCCTATATACTATTCCAGAAAATACGCTATATAACTTCTTTTTATAACTTATAAGTAGCATGATTTAAAAATATTGGACAAAAGACTTCGATATGGTTCCATACCTTTAAAGCGAAGGAATTCTGTTGAAATCAACTAAAAGTTCAATAGCAAATACATCATCTACATATGACTCCTATAACGGCATTAAATACAAACCATCTTGTCAGGGATTTATTTGAAAGAAAGTAAATTTCTAATCTTAAAAAAGCCCTAAGATGATGAATTAAATTCCTCAAACAAACAGTTTTCTACCTCAGGGAACATGTAATCCATCCAATCCTTAACAAGTGTCAATGAGAACGAAATGTACGAACTTGAGTTATCCTGTTCCTATAGCTAAACTATTACCTCTTACCTTAAATGCATCTTAAAATCAAAATCTTACTACTCCTTTTGATGAATAATTCCGATCCTTCTCGTCTAAATATGCCTATAAACAATTATTGTTGCCCTTTTTTAATAAACGGACATTGTACGACATCATTATTATATTATGCATGCCTGCCTGCGTATTCTTAACACTTTACGAGTTCCATGAAAACCTTGAATCTATGTGTGCTTCATCAATCTTAAAAACACCAACAGCAACAGGAAAGAAATGAATGAGTTTCTTTCAACAAAATTAGGTGACTCGGCTTATCTTCACCTTTGTCACCTAACGAGCTCAAAATGCTGTCGATACATTTTAACTGTCCATTAAAGCAAATATAGATTTATTTGATAAGTCTGTTCTTTTTTTAAATACGCTTTCAAGCATTAAACAAACGGCATAACTTCACGAATATATAAGAGTCTTTCAAATATTTGCTAAGAAATTGAATGACGCTCAAATCTGTCCTTGTTAGATAAGGAATTCATCTTCATCTGTTACCAATTTTATTTCATCTCACATTCATCCCACTAACATATATTTTATTGCCATAACTAACTTACTGGCCCACTAATCCTAAAAGGTTCTACTTATTGGAAGTAACTTTCATACAGATATAATCAATTTGTGTAGAGTTGCATGATTTTAAATTTAGACTCGGAAAAATAACATGAAACATGTTCTAGAACGTTAGATATTTCTTTACAATGATCAGTTCAATTTCCTAACCCTTTCAACACCAGGTTTTAAAATTTAATCCTGTCTTTTTCGGATATCTTCCAGTATTTATATTAAAAAAATATTCCAGAGGATTCAAAGAGGCGTCGGTGGGCGGAGGAGTTACAGTAGTTATCTACCATACGGACCAAAACCCTTTCATTAAATTGAAAGCATTAGGATTAGGAATGCATGCAGAGTTCAGTCTGGTTTATCCTGCAACATACAGTTTTTAGTTGTCTGAAAACGAAAGTTGGCCCAACTTTTTCCAATATCAACCCTTTTTTTGCAGTTTCCAAACACTAAAATATGACGACTTCCAACATCCTCATAGCCGTTGCAGTACTTACTATTATTTCCGATCTAGTAGGGAATTCAGGTGGGGGAAAGTTTCCATACCATTTGGCCAGTTTTTCCTTTCCGTGGATAAGGTTCACTTACCCGATGTAAAATTTAACATCTTTTTAATACTAGATGGACTTGAAAATACCTTATCAAAATGCTGCACAATCGGTGTTCGCTGGTCCTGGGAGAATAGAACTTGTTCCGATCACCCTTCGCCAGTCAACGCTGTTGTGGCTGAGCATCAAGCCCCTTGTTTAGCAACTATTGATGCCTGTTGTAGGAAAAACTATCGGTAATTTTAACCCAACAATTCCTAACCTAGTATAACTCTACTGGAGTTTCACCTCATGTTTATTGGATCATTTTAAAATGAGATTTTAGGGGTTTCTAAGCATTAAAGTCGTCTTTTGTAGTTAAGGTTCTCTGCCAAAAAAGGTCTGAATTTATAAGCTCAGGCTCAGGTACGGTCAGACCGCATCCTCCCGTATATGAAACTTTTAATGCTAGTAATATTAAGACCGTTTGTACGATACATAGCAGACGCATGTACAGGACCCAACTTAAAGAAAGGTTGTAAATGGTTTAAAGGGAAAGGCAGTGTCATGCTGGTCAATTGGCAGCAAAATCTGGAAAAGAATGTACGATGGGCGAAGGACTCGGAGCTAATTTTCATAAAGTAAGCATATTTGACGTAATCCGTTTGTTTTAACTTTAATCTTATCTAAAATCCCAATTCAAGTACAGCTAGCTACAATGGGGCGTTCAGTGGGTTAAATATGTTCCTTAGGACTGCTGCGAAGGATGCAAGTTGGGGTTAGTTGCCGGCGCTATGGGTCTCAACTGCCAGTTTCAATCCCTGAAATTAGCCCTGGGACCTCCGTGGGACTCATCTCTAACAAAATGCTGCCTTCAAGCAGGAGGAAGGTCTGCGTTTACAACGGTTCCTCCACAAACGACTCGAGGTATCATATTACCTAGCAATTCGTAAATAATCCACCTTCAAAACTCTGATTGAAACGCCAAGTGAAGTTAAGCAGAGCAACTAAAAATTAATATAAATTCATTACAAGCGCCCACCTACCCTCCTTCCTATCGTCCGAACCTGCGAGACAATGAACAACGGGACATTTGTTCCTTACTTCCTGGACAACTTTGTGCTCACAACTGCATAAGTGAAGGGTCGTCTTATCGTTGTGGTTGTCGTGAGGGTTTCAGACTCCTTCCTGATAACAAGTCCTGCCAACAGTCGTCAACTAACTCCCCTTCACAAACCACGGAAAGGTTACTTTTATTCCCATTTACCTACTTTTTTTCAGAACATCCTAGAATTTGAAATGATTTGGACATTTTAAAACAGCACGAATAATCGAGTTCTCCCAGGACATTGTCCCCGAGGTTTCCTCTACAATCCTAGCACCCAAGTTTGCGATGGTATGTGAAATCCCTAAAAGCTTCAGCCATATTTCTACCGTCTAACGCCCATGTAAATAATATCCATAGACATTGACGAGTGTCAAACAGCGGAAGGATCAAGAGCTTGTTATCCTTATAAAACATGCAGGAACACGGTTGGTTCCTTCATTTGCGAAGAACCAGCGTCCAGCGAGGGATCCAGAGATCTGCAGTGTCCTCCTGGGTATCGTTTCAACCAAGACTCTGGAAACTGCGTTGGTATACTTTAAATGCATTCTTAATGACTAACTACACGTCTGGTATTTAACTTTGGAAAGGCTACCAGACAGACTGGAAATCTTAAGCCGTATAATTATGTAATCCAATCTTCATCCTTCTGTTCCAGACATTGACGAATGCGAAGAA
Organism: Hydroisotoma schaefferi; assembly: GCA_034682405.1. Classification (NCBI taxonomy): domain Eukaryota; kingdom Metazoa; phylum Arthropoda; class Collembola; order Entomobryomorpha; family Isotomidae; genus Hydroisotoma; species Hydroisotoma schaefferi. The sequence continues at coordinate 17,204 of JAQFZX010001168.1, read as the reverse complement.
GGGTACGACATTTGTATTCGGGAGATCCAATACTGCATCAACACGCCTGGTGGATTCGATTGCCAAAGTAAAAAGGAATTCAATCGCTACAATTGCCCTGCCGGATATAAATTTAATAACCAAACGCTAAACTGTGAAGGTGGGTTTTACTGGTTGGAATTCAAAGCATGCATTAACTCTACTCTTGCTATATGTATCGGTCGTTATATAATACTCCTGTTCCCTGCCCGTACCTCTCAGTCTTGTGGGGGCCAAGTAAGTGGAATTTTTAATTAATTTAGGCCAGTAATGAAAGGTAAGGAAGGTAAAGTAAGGTTGAGCAAGGGAAGGGTCATTAGTCTTGGGCTCATTAGTGAAGGGTCAAGTGAGGGACTTTATAATTTGATTCTTGGAGGCGTGTTTAGATGTGGACGAATGTACCGAAGGATTGGACAGTTGCGAACGTTCTTCTGAAGTTTGTAGAAACACTGCAGGGGCTTATGAATGTGATGCAAAGTGTCAACCTGGATTCCGTTATGACATTCGGCTAAGAACTTGTCAGGGTTAGTGTAATTTCCAAAAAAACGGGGTTCGGTAGGATAAGCAAGCTTTTATCAACCGCTTATTGCCATTTGCATGCTATTTTTTTTATCTACGGCTGGGCATTTTCAAGTTTCAAACTCACGAATCCATTCAATCCGAATCAGAAAAGGAACTTAAGAAACACGGGATAGGATGCAAGGTACTTTACAAAAACAAGACCTTGCCTTCACTTAATGTGATAAAGGGCAGGGCAACTACGCCTTAAATAAGTTACTTTTTCTGGTTAAATAATCATGGTATACATTTACTTAAGTTGTTTTTCAAAATCCTCTGTGTCAAAGTCATACGAGAGGCTTTCTAAAGGTGACGGTTGTAAGTTATATTATGGACTGCATCCCAGATTTAACATTCCAGAAGTGATAACAAGTTTCAACGGATGATAATATATAAGTGTTTAGTAATTCCTCGTGTATAGGCCGCCCGCGTTTGCATAGTTGCATGCTATTCTTCACATGTTAAAAGGGCTTCGAAAAATGTTTTTGCACGTGGCTTATAAACATACACGCCTTATTACTGTGATTATTGAATTCATTTGGTATTATTCTTGAACGGAATTTAATGGAATTCAGATAAGGTTAAGATTCGTAGGATAAGATTATATTTCTATAAAAATGCTTCGGTTGGGCAATTGCGTTTGGGTTCGGTTGGGTTAAGCCAGAGCAATACCGTTTTTAAACGGGACGACAAAGGTCAAGCATGCATGTTTTTGGATAGCTTCTTTACACACAAAATTGAGTAAAGCTTTACTGGATATTTGGGAAACTGAGGATAGATCCTATGAAATTTTAGACATAAACGAGTGCCAAGAAGGGACTCATGATTGCACGATAGACAAAGAGACATGTGTAAACGTTCCGGGAAGTTATCAGTGTCACCAAATATCGGCCGAGGATAGCAATTGTCCCCCTGGCTATGAGCCCAATACAAGCTACAATTTCTTATGCCAAGGTATTCAACCATTCCAAAATTATATCCAATTAATCCTAAAACATGATCCAGCTTCGGCTGAGGATGAAACTGAAACAACTCTTACGACTAACTGGAGCGTTTCAACCGAACCCCAATTAGATCGGGATGAATGCAGCACAGGACTCCACACTTGTGCTCCAACAGAGACTTGCGAAAATGAAATGGGTGGCTATCGGTGTGAAGGGGGTGTGCCCGACTCTGAATCAACAACTTCAGACAGTACCGAGTCAGATCTAGATCTAAGTGAAGAAGAAGACTCTAATGCTAACAGATTTAGCCCTAGATCTGGTGACTTTGGCCTATCCACACACGGTTTGATTTAGCAATAACATAAAGCTTCACTACTAGAAACATTTATTCCGCGTTTTATGCCTCGTAACTGGTTAATTCAGGAACTGATGACGCCCAGGAAACATCTTCCGCAAGACCAGAAAGAAATGTAGCGTTGAGTAACGAACTACCTCGACCCAAGGAATGTCCTCCTGGTCACCGTCCAGCTAGACGTACTTCCGGAGATGGTGTTAATTGCGTCGGTTCGTTTTACATACTCCAAACCAACGTTACTAAAATGCGTAATAGAATTTTATGATAATAATTTATAACGGAAACTGTCCCATTTAGACATTGATGAATGCCAAGAGACCAATCCCTGTGACAGTAGTCAAGCATGCTCGAACACTCCTGGAAGTTACTATTGTCAATGTCGCACCGGGTTCTACAGGGACCCGGTAACAAGAGCGTGCCAGGGTATATTTAATACTAGTATTAATTAACCAAATAATCGCCTACTTTTACTTAGATAGGCTATTTTACAACTATGATGATATGGCAGATGTAAACGAGTGTCAAACTGGTCAGCATAACTGTCTGTCTAGTCAACGATGTGACAACTCGCCTGGTTCTTATACTTGCATTAGAATAACTGGCTGTGGCACAGGATACACTCTGAACTCTCAAACTGGCCAATGTGAAGGTATTCGAGTCACCACTCTAATGTTTTTATGGGAATGAGAATGAAAATACACTTACATTTCAGACGATGACGAGTGCCTAGTTGGGAACAACGATTGTCGCAGATTAGGTCCAGAGTACCAATGTAAGAACACCCTGGGTTCCTACTTGTGTGAGCGTGTAACGCGACAATGTCCAAGTGGTCTATCTCTGGCCTCCAATGCAGAATGTCGCCCTACTTGCTCCTCAGGATATCAGTTCAATTCCAGGGGGGACTGCGTTGGTAAAGTATACAACTTAACCGTCAGTTTGCAAATAAAGTAGATGAGTTTCTCTTTTCAAAATTAATTTTTCAGATATCGACGAGTGTAGAGTCCAAGGTGGTAGAACATTATGTCCTTCTCACCAACAGTGTGTCAACTCCCAGGGATCTTACCAATGTATGTCAAAGATAATATGCCCAGCAGGATTTGAACCAGATCCTGCCGGAACTCGATGCATGGGTAAGTCAGAGTACAGCAATTGATCGGAAGGATGGAAAATACTTTAAATATTCATTAGCACCGTCTTTTTGGATGTAAAAACGCCAATTATTTACTCCTGTACTTTTAACAGACACGGACGAATGTGCCAAAGGGACGCATACCTGCAAGGGAAACCAAGAATGCTACAATCGTGGTGGTGGATACATTTGCCAGTGTCCCCCAGGTCACATTCTGTCTTCATCCGGGGACTGTGAAGATATCGATGAATGCGAACAGTATCGCGGTCAGGTTCGGGAATTTCAGTACTAACAACTCTGTCCGTATTATAGCCTCATTATTTGTACGATAAAGGTCATGAAAAGCTTTTAAACAGGTATGCGCCAGCAATGCGGAATGTCACAATACTGTAGGATCTTATAGATGTATCTGTAAGGAAGGGTTTGAGCAGGGAACCGATAATCGAACTTGTTCCGGTCAGATTATGAACTTTAATTCTATACTTTGTCAAGAAACAGTTTCCAAAAATATGATGGGTGATTCATATTTTAATTAGATATTGACGAATGCAAAACAATTACCGGACTTTGCGAACAAAATTGTATCAATACTTGGGGATCCTACAAATGCTCTTGTGGACTTGGTTACACTATTAGCGAAGATGGAAGGCAAGCAACCTTAAAGTTCCTTACAAATAACTTTCCAGCATCGACGTTGTAAACTTTTCATTCCGATATTTACAGAACATGTCGCGATGTTGATGAATGTGCAGACGCGACAGAAGGCCTTTTGTGCATAGGAAATTGCGTGAATACCCACGGATCATATCGATGTGACTGTCCAGATGGATACAGCCTGGCGTCAGATGGTCGGACTTGTCTAGGTACACTCTACTCTTTTAATTATAAGATGTTCGTTCCAAAAGTTAAGATTGAAGTCAAACTAAGGAATGCAAATTCTAACAGATATCGACGAATGTCAACGATCTCAGGCCTGTCGACAAGATGAACATTGCCTAAACACTCGAGGAGGATTTAGATGTAATAGAATAGACTGTCCACATGAATACATCCGAGACGGAGACCAAAATGAGTACTTAATGCAAATAATCTATGGAAAACCCCCACAGGGATATAGGTGTTTCGGTGGTTGAACCGTTTTAATTCTCTTTTACATAATCCAAGTCTCAGGCTTAACATATCGCATTCAAATACCTACAGAAATAATTCTGTAGAATTTCTCGATTTGTATAAAAGTCCTCGGAAACATAATTAATTTACGCCTGTGGCACGGTTAAAACCTTGTTAAAGACAATTAAATCGGTTTAACCCCCAATGCTACAACCCCTCGACCCGAGTCTTTTATTCCCATAAATTGCCCACTTCTAATTCGTTTTATTCCATAAATGTTTTAATTTGTAATCCCATTGTACCACACCCAGTCTTGATGTTATCGACGGTTGGGAATAATTTAAGTTGATCTCTATACTCATTATTTGTCAGCCGTTGTAAAAAGACATCCCCATGCCGAGACCGAGATCAACAGTGCATCCGAGAACCATTGACCATTTCCAAGAACTTCATCAGCTTTACCTCCAATATTCGGATACCTTCCGTGGGCTACGTTGATATGTTTACAATGAGGGGTCCGAGTTGGTCTGGGGCTGTCATGCATTTTCATTTAGAAGTCAAGAGTACAAGGGCACCAAATGGGGTCGTTCCAGCTACGCGAAATCATTTCCTACTAAGAAGACCCACGCCTTTTCAAGCTGTTGTCGCTTTAGCAAACCCAATAGCTGGTCCACAGGTAATTCTGGTTTTAAATATGCTTTAAATATCTTTAAAAAAACTGTATTTATTACTAAATTGTCCATTCGGTTAAGCTTGTATGCATCAGAAATCTTTCTTTTTTTTATAGGACGTAGAACTTGAGTTAAAAATGGAAGTCTTCCACCGGGGAGCGTTTGCAGGATCTGCCGTTGCTCAAATCTTGATAGTTGTCACGACATATGAATTCTAAACACTTTGACTTTTGGAAATGGACAATTTAGTCTGAATTTTTCTAATTTTGCACTGATTCACCAACACCCACCCGTTACAAAGAATCAGTGTATTTTTACTTTATAGATCCCAAGACCCGGTATATAAATACCTTATATATTCCATTTATTAGAATAGTCAAACAAATGTTCAGACGCAGTATAAACTACTATTTTATGCTAACTTTATCAAAAATATATTACAAATAAATACTTTATCACCATTCCTCATAAAAAAAAAATCTGCAGTACTATATGGTCACCACTTCCAAGCCAAGTATGCATATAAAAACCTGACTTGACACGGGCAATTTTTACCCCTATTGTTGTGAATACGACTCCACGTCAATTACATCGACCGATTTGGGGTTTCAACCTCAAGCTCTTGAGGAATTAAGGAACCAAAAAAATGCATCCATCATTCCCATTATACGCTAGAAACCGCATCACATTTCCATCCTTACAAAAATCTCTAGAACCCTTGTTTCCATGACGATTAACTTCATCTCTATACTTTACAAAGTACAGAACACAAAATGCTTCAGCGCTTTTGCCTTCTTTCCTTATAACAATCCGTCCGAGTTTCAGAGACAACCCTTTAAAAATTGCCTTGATCATAACTTCGCTTTCTCTTTTTTTGTGTAATATTATGCTAAATTCCAAGTGACCTGTCCAGGCCTTAGCTGTTGCTGGATCTGCATCCGGATCCAGGATCATGAAGGTTACACAATTATCTGCTAAATTAAATTACCTACAAAAAAAATGCTAATTTTGCAAAGGATTCGTAACCCAGCATGCATGCCCATGGCAAACCTACATTTCTTGGGCTCATATCCTGATAAACTAAACAAATAATTTTTCCGAGTCCCCTAAACTAATTTCATTTACAGAATAATACCCGACTGTCCTATCCTATCTTTGAAGACTATGATCCAAAAAAAATAATCTACCCTCCATTCGGAGACCATCTTCAAGAGGATATGCAAGAAAGAGAGAAAGAGAGAGCAGAGGAAATTTCATACGGACCCCTAAACGAACGAATTCCTATAGAAGACCCCAGTGAAAATGAGCTCCTTGCAAATCTGGGTCAGCTAGACAGTTGTTCGTCGTCTAAGGATCTTCCAAACGATGGTAAATGACCATCTTTACCAGATCTTTATGAGCCTTTATCTATAACCCAACCCAACCTATGCTTGTAAAACACGGCTAAATCATGACCCTTTAGGCGACATTCTGACGGACGGTCCTGGTCCTGAAAATCTAAAGTTTCTCAAGGATGTAGAGCACGTATTCTTCAAAAGGATTAAGGTCTTTCCTCCGGGTAACCACCTTGCATCCAATGGAGTCAAGTACAATCCTACATTGTGCTTTATAATCCTGGCGTTTTTTATTCCTTTATTTTAGAGGTCAATATGACCCAGATGAAGCAAAGACGGGGTATCTGGAATGCTAAAGGTCGACTCGTTTACTACGTAGGGCAGATGGAGTACTACTGGTTCCGAGGGTTTCGCTCTGGCTTCTCCTATGAAATCGTGGACTACCAGGGGAAAGTTGTCATGACCTGTACAGGGGAGCAGTACACTCTTGGATTTAAAGGGGTCAGTTATCTCTTTACATTTGACCTTTGACCTAACTCTCTTTATTGGTTCTAATTCCGGATCATGTCTGTAGAGAGTTAAAATCGTTCTGGGAAATGGTAAAGTGCTGGGCTCCATGGAACAACAAGGATTTTCTTCGATCTATCATGTTAAGGACTACCGGGGTCGATTTCTCTATCTATTTAAAGGCCCTTGCTACAGTCCGGTGGTACCTTGGGTCTTCTGGTGCTTGGATGAAGAATTTAAAATATGTATTGACGACGGGATAACTGAGATAGGACGAATTGGACGCTGGTGGAAAGGAAGCTACCCGGGGTTCGAAGGAGATATTGGAATCGGGTTTCAACACAAAGATGATCACCGAGTCAAAACTCTACTGCTGGGGTCATACTTCCTGATAGAATTTCAGTATTATCGGTACGGTGGGAACGGATTCACATATTTCACAGTTCTGCTCATTGGAGTCTTCTTACTGACGTTTGTTTTGTCCAACTGCTTTGGAAGATGTCCTGAAATGAATAGTCCTTTTATTGCTGGCCCTGAATTAGAGAACTGAGGTTTTTTACTATACAAAAAGCTCTTTAATACATATCTACCTTGGTCATAGCTGTATCCTGCTGAACTTTGGACAAATAAATAATAAATTCCCAATATCTATATCTTCACTATCATTTGTCAACTTTAGATTTATGAGCATTTTTTTAAATTGTGCATGAAAATCATGAAAATAAGATACTGTTTTTATAAAAGTTCCACACTTGGCTACTCTAACTGTGATTGAGTAGGGATTGAAAAACAAAAATCAAGTACTTCTTTTGAGGTGAAGCCATTAATTAGAAAGCCACCCAACTGAAAATATGCACGATTGCCAAACAAATTTCAGGAAGCCAATCAAGTACACTAATTAGACAGTTGTAGTTGAGCAGTGAAGAAAGGAACTCATTTTAAACCCAATAAAACTTCGTTGTCATTTATTCAGTTCTTGGTGCTAGACCGCACCTCGTCCACTGTCACTGTTTGTCAAATAAATAAATACAATTAATTGATTAATTAAGAAGTCACAATTTGACAATCAAAAAAAGTTACATTGACATTGCAACCTGCGCAAAGTGTAGTATAGTGTGCTACTAAAATTCCCTTTTCACTAACCTTTAAACATTCTCTAGTCAAACCATTATTATCTATCTAAAAGTAAAAACATCAAGAAGCGGATGTAACAAAAGATTTGAACGAAATTTTAACTTTTTTGTTTTTGTAGTAGCCTTTTCTCTCCAACACTTTTTTGTTTTTTTCGGACGTTTGCACTTTTACTGAACTGTGCTGTTTTGTTAAGCTGTATGGCGATCGTGTCAAGTTGTGTGAAGAGAAATTATCCAAACAGCAGAGAAATGGAATTAACTTCTCCCCATAAACGTCTCGGATGGATTGGTGAAATATTTCCATTTCACCCGCAGTTACAAGCCGAGTGTAGTTTATCAGGAAGTGTCGGAAAAATTTCTAAAAAAACAGTACCAGGAATAAGAACAATCCCCGAAAATCTGTTAAACGAGTTATCAATATTAAACGTAAACGTCTAGTACTTACCAGTACTTCTTCCTCTATAAATCCATCCGTACAGTTCAAATCGGTGTCGTCATAAACTTCTTGAGCAAATTTTTTACTGAGACTGATAATGCTTTCATGCCACCCGAATTCTTGAGCTACCTGTATTTTTAAGCTCTCTAACCCATTCACCAAACACAACGCACCATGTAAAACTGACTTGTAAGGTTCACCAAAGCTCTCCAATGGAATTTCTTTGGATTTCTTCAAGACTTCCGTAATGTAAGTACAGGTCCACGTCAGAAGCTCGTCGAATTTTCTTAATACCTGAAAAACAAATTAATATTTAACCATTCTTATTAAATTTGAGAATCATATACTCCGTTTTAACCGCAACTAGCTATCTACATACTTGCATAAAGACATGGGTCAAATACAGTTGGACTTCAAATGGGGGAGGTAAGATTAACAGCTCAATTAATACTGCAGATAGTTTGCTTAGCTGTAAAAAAAGTAGCAAATCCCACGGCTTAATATTTTTACACAAAACACCAAAATTTAAAGTACTTCACATCTAAATAATTTCACTCCCACTTACTTGCAAAATCGACAATCTGGACGGACCAATCACAAATGCATTAACGACAGAAATAACTCGTCGAATGCCTTTAACCGATACAGGAATCAGAAAGCCTTTTGCATAGTCTCGGAATAAATCGCACACAATACCTAACACTGGAACAGCTCCGTATTCAACCATATCTTTAACCAATTTATCAAATTCTTCATCCCTCGACTGATCACAAGCCTGATCAGAGTCTATTGTAGCCACACCGGCAAAAAAGGAAGTAACAAAACATTCTATGTACTCTATCCACAATCTATCTAAAGGCTTATCATGGCCCTTCTTTAAGCTACTGGTGTTCAAAGAACAACCTTCTCTAGTCAAACTAATCATTAAACGCACGATATCCCTAGTAATTTGATCCTCAAACTCAAAGTCCGCTAGATCCATTTCCTCCTGGTTCACTTGACTAAAAGAAGAGTAATCTTTATAATTTATGTAGTTCGGAATTGTGCTTCCACAACTTTTCCCAGAACCCTCTTCATTAGCAGCCTCCCTATCTTTATACTTATTGAAATCCGAAAACAAATGAAGAGGAACTTGAACATTTTCTGCACTCAGATCATCCTCTTCATGTAAAAAACTGGAAATATCTTCAGCCTTACAGTCTTCGTACTCCGAATTGTCAAGCCGTCCAAAACATATACACTGTTTATAAAAGGTTGGGTCTAAATCCTCGACAACGAATTCAGAAATTCTTGGTGATCCCAAAGTAGCTCTCAGGTCTATTTTTGGCCCTTCACAAACAGCAGTAATCTTGTCACCTTCAATTGGCTTCAGTTGTGGAGCAGGACTGTTGGATTTGTGACCAAAGGTAGGTACATTCAACATAATTTCCGCTCGGCTAAAATCAATAACCCGAAGTCCAGGAGAAAGTTCATGGTCACTCAGCTGCAGGGCAAGCTGCAGTTAAAGAAAGTAAACATTTTTACAATTACGACATCAAACACAAATTAATTAATACACTAACCAAACCCTCTGCTTATTACCTTCATTGCTGACCGTAATCTCCACAGAGAAAGGTCACCAAGGGCGGATGCAACATCCTTGTCTAACTCTACACCTACCGTTTCCGCCATGGCAATTACAGATGATACCGAAAGCCTTGTACAATAAAATACAAATAAAAACTTTGCGAATGTACCGATAAAAATAAGCAAAGAGCTTACTCAGTAACTCCAGAATAGTCCTCGCACACCGGTACTTCCTCCTCCTCTTCCAATTCCGGTATCCGCTATAAATGTGAAAGCAAACACAATATTAATTACTAATTCAACCTTCCGTAAATCGTTTACGAAGGCTTATAATATTATTTACTTCAATAAGGCTGTGAGCGATTTCCATAAAAAGCTTTTCCACATTAGTTCCTTCTTTAGAGGATGTTTCCATAAAATACAGGTTATTTCTTTGGGCAAAGTCCTCCCCTACATGGGTGGGCACCACCCGATCCTCCCGATCACTCCTGTTACCTTCAATTAAAAAATAAATACCAGTTTTTATTAAAATTCACCCAAAATTCCATCCAAACAACATAAATGGTCTCTTATCCCAAAACTGCTACCAACTTACCAACAAGAACTCGCAAAACTTTACTATTGGCATATTCTTCAATATCTCTGAGCCAGTCAGGCAAACAGTCATAAGTTGGTTGGGAACTGACATCATAAACTAAAATTAAAGCTTGGGCCGACCGGTAGTAACTTTGTGTAATTGATCGGAACCGTTCTTGACCCGCAGTATCCCAGATTTGCAACTGAAATTATATAAATTTTAAACTCATTCCTTTTAATAAATCTCGCTCAACCAATTACCAATTTCAAACCAATTTACCTTAACTTTTTCTCCATTTACATCCATCGTCTTTACCATGAAATCAACACCAATAGTAGTAGTAGTCCCTTGACCTGGTGGAAACAGCCCCTGGAACATAAGTTTACTATTTATTAACCTCAGAGGTTTAAACTATTATTCTAACCAATTAGCTTACTTTATCCCATCTTTAATGCTCATAAAACTTCAAAAATAAAAACTACTATTTCCTTAACTTTACCTGTGTAAATCTTCTAACAAGACAGGTCTTTCCCACTCCAGCGTTCCCTACGAGGACCACTTTGAATATAAATTTGTAATCTTCCATCTTTACCTCTATTGTTGGGTTTTTACAAATTCATTTAAAAACATAGAATAAACTGGAATATAAGTTTGTTATCTTTCGAAATGGATGACCATTCCTAGATCTTTTACAACAACTAGTAAGGGAGGACGGGGATGGCAGAGGACCACTACCTTTTTACCTTTTAAATGTCACTTTTTATTATGCAGAACAGCTTGCTGGTTCAACTTCACATGTGAGTTCCCGCAAGACAGCATCCTACCTTACACAAGATTGTACCCAGACAGAACCCAGCTCAACACACAGTACCCCCAGACATTACGCATTATTTAGCCCCACGCGCCGCGTTACTTGGCACCGCCCCACAATAATTCCCGCCCGCCTCCATTCCCACGCATTAGTAAGCCCCGCCCACCTCAATCCCTGCGCATAAGTTAGCCCCGCCCGGGTGTATATGGCCACCGCGCCAAGCGCATATGTGGACAGCGCCTAACGCATAAGACCATTTCCCCAGCGCTAACGCCTAAAGGTATTTACCGAACGCCTAGTGCCCAACAACAGTTACCCAAAGCCTAGCGCCTAAACCGAACTTTAGTTTCACTATACACCAAAACGTCAAAACTTTGGTTTCACTTTGCTTCTAAAGATCAAAATCTTAAGTCACTGCGTTCGTCAACCAGCGCTTTGTAACCGTGTTTAGTTAACTTAATTATTAATGACCGTTCTTTAGTTTTGCATAGCATTTGATGTTAGTTAATAGAGTACAAAATATGTATTTTACCCCGTGATTTGGGAGTTAAGTTTAAAGCCAGAAGATAAGCGGTGGTATTGAGACAAGGAGAGCAGCCTGCTTGTAGGCTGGTGTAGTTACGTCAGAAAAAAGTTTCTCTTCAATTCACTCTGAGACTCCATTGAGAGCAGACCTGTTTTCCTTTGGGCAAGAGCCATCATAATTGTAATTAAATCCACGGAATAAATCCTTAATTATTGATTGTTAATCCCTGTTTATTGAACTAGTCTTTTGGACGTGATCGCAAGTGGATCATTAGTTAGTCATTAGAAAGGGAACAGTTAGTTCAAAGAAAGTCAAATAGGAAGAAAGTTAGGCACATCCATCATTAAACTTAAAACAGTTCACCCATTTAAGAGCCACTGAAGGGCTGGCAAAGAGTCGAGCATTGACTAACAACCTGTCACCTTGGCCCAAATGGCAAAAATTTTGACTTCACTTTGCGCGTAACCGACAACAGCTTGTGCCACCTTGCCCCAAATTGTCAAAACTTTGGTTTTCCTTTGCCCCTAACCAACAAAAGCTTGTGTCACCTAACCCCAAATTTATAAACTTTGGTTTCACTTTGCCCTTAACCATAAGCTTGTGCAACCTCACCGTAAATAGTCAAAACTTTAATTTCACGTGGCAATGCACTTTCACGCCATAAGACACTGGCCAGTTTCAGGAGGAGAGATCCAAACGATATGCCAAACCCCACCCTCAGTAGTCTATTTCTTTATTGAGTGGGTTGATTATTATAAAACTATAAAATATTTGAGTTAATATCATTATTGCAGTAATTTCAAAAGTTAAAGAGTTAGATAATTTGGTCGACAAGATATTATAGAAGACGACTTGAGTCAGGCAAAAGCAACATGGTCCATACAGGATCGATTACAAATGTTTACAAGTTCAATTAAGTTATTTTGTTGTTCAGTTAGAATTAGCTTCCGCAAGGTTTTTTTAAGGTGTTGAAATTATTGATTCCTTTCAATTTAATGGGTAGTTATATCCGGTTTTGTGAAGCTAAGTATTTGAAGCTCGAAAGGGCTTGGGTTGTACAATCGAGGTTCGGCCTTATATAATTTGGGCCCTAGTTGTTTGGACTTTATTCTATTGGTAGTACTTATTTTTATGAGGACTTAGTGAAATTTCTTAAACAATAAAAAATGTTATAAAGAGAGATTAAGCTATATAAAGTACAGTTCATGATGATGCTTGAGAGAGATCGGATGAGATGATGAGTGAAACTATCATTAAAACGGTTTAAACGGGTCCTGACAAGTTGCACTGCCATTTTTGTGGAGCAACCTTAGACGGCCGTCCCAAAACATCCGAAGAGAATCAAGGTCAGCTCGGTTGACACGGCTGAACCGCCTCGTCTCGAGGCCGAGGAACAAGATTAATGGATGTTACTTTGTTAAAGTAAACATGTTAACAGAAACAAAGGATGGAATTAGTATCTGCAAAAGTTTGTTAATAATTGTCTTGTACTAATTCATTTATTCTCAATCTATTGCTCGGCTATTGCTGTTTTGGGCTAACAAAAGCATCATGAAAAGAAAACGGTTGATTTTTCTTGCGGGCTGGGTAGCTTACGTGGAATTCAGGTGTGTCAAGCAAACTGAATGTAAAGCATGCATTGAATAAGGTTGAGATTATGCTATCACGACAGAGTATTCAAAGGGTTGATTTGAAAAATCGGTTAAAAGGTTGGCTGTCACGACAGTTTTAAAGAAACATTACTGAGAAATAAAACCTGACATTTCCTATCAGGTTGAATGATTAAATAACCTGTGATACTGCTAATTACTTTTCATTAATCATCCATAGTGAAAAATAAACATCTTTCCTAATTACACAAGTAATTGTAGCATACCATAAACAAAGCAAAGATGCCTAACGCGGTTTTCGATGTCGCGATTAAACACAAGCCTTGGATTCTTTTCATCTCTGAAATCCAATAACTTCTCTCTAAAAGAAATAATAAGTCAGACGAGGCGAGCAACACAGTCAAAGATTTGACAAGGTTGTTGGAGGGATATGTCTAGCATCGTTGTTCAAGGCTGCAGTAATATGGTCTTGTGTATTGATGATGCTTTGTTTTCAAGGTATACTGATTTAAAAAGTTAAAAAAGCACATAACTTTTAATTCTACTAAGTTAAATTGAATTTAGCAAATCTTTTGAAACAGAGATAAGAGACGAGTTTAACTTTTCAAGTGCATAAATTTGGGCTTTAGTGACCAATGCAATGTAGTATCAGCCCAAGTTGTCATTAAAGAAGTGCAAATAAATAATCGTAATTATTGTTATTTATGTGAATGAATAAATACATAAACAACCATCTAAATATTTTTTCTTCTCCTACACCTAAAAAATATTCCATTCTACCTAAATATTTCCTATCCATCCTCCCACTGAAAATATCCAGAATAAACTCCTAACTAAATATTGTAAATATTTTAAAGTAGTCCTTGCTGTCCATAACTTCAGTATTCTATAATGTGCCAACAAAAGCGTTGTTGAATTTAACTATACTGCTGACCTGGCTGTCTTTGGTCCATATTCCTGCACCGTGGAAAAAGGTAAATGATAAATCATATGCATTAAATTGATTGGAAGTACTAAATATCTTATTATGGGAGCGTAGGATATCACACAATAGTTTATTCCGGGACCGAATAAAGAAATCTACCAATAATGTTTGTTTTTTAACATAATTTGAATACATGTGATAGTATTGTCCCTACAAGACGGTTTTTTATTTGGAGATCTTTATAAGAAATTCTATTCGCAGTAAAAAATCGAAAAACATGCCTGTATAATTGCACAAATAGTGGGGTAAACGTTCGTCGTCCATAGAGAGGAGGTGTTGGTAGGAAAGTACGATCGAAAGATCGAACAACTCCACTGCTTTCAATCTGTATAAATATATTTACATAGATTGATGAATATAAATGATCATTTATGATACAGGCTGGCCCAAAAACAACCATGTAAAAAAATCTTTATTTCCAAGAATTAAAATATGGTTTGTTTACATGGGTATTTCCGGTACAATCTGTGCATAAATAAATAGTTTAATCTCCAACTTCACTTAGATCTTACCTTGTTTTATAAAAATGTCACAGTCAAAATGACACTTATCGTCTTCAAAGGGTATACCGTCATTTCTTTTCACTTCAAAGAAGATGCCCTTCAATACGACAGTATATCCTATATGGTATGCTTCCCGAATAGTATTTTTGTTTGTCCCGATTACTAATTAACGCAAAAAAAACCCTCCTTCAAACATTGAATACGAATAGCATACTATGTTTCAAGTATACCTCTTACAAGCAGTTGTTTATCAAACCTTAAATCTAAAAAAGACAGAATTGTGAACTTAATGTGTTGTTATTTTATTTGATAAATATGAAGCATTAAAAAAGCTTAACGGATAGTGTAGATGTCCGGTCGAGCTATTTTGAACATCCCACGAGTGATTTCTTTACTGTACGTTGTAGTACAATGCAAAGGGTAGATAGATACCAAAGAGGTAACGTCCGGAGTGCCGACAGCCTTCTCAGCATCGACGACTTCATAGTGTTTCCAACATCCTTTATTTCCATCTTTTCAACTAATGAATTCCTTCAAAGAAACTACAGTTGTACAAATAAATAAGTAATTTACACAATGGCTTAAGTGTGACCTCTTACAGTATACCATTTTTGTGGTTGCGTCATGGTCATGGTATCTAGGCTTTCTAAGTTTATTTCCGCATCGAATGCCAAAAAGTCAAGAACTTCATTCTTTAAATGACAAAAATTATTAATGTAACTTAGACAACTCACGAAGGCGTTGAACGTAACATAACGTCATGCGTTTATTGTACAGTAGACTGATTAAAAACTCAAACATGCAGAAAGTTACTGAAACAATTAGACAACGTACGTTAGCAGTTGCGTCTTCCTCGTCATTATCCGTCCTCTCAAATTGAAATTCAGGATTTCTGTCTACATTACGCATATTATCAAAATGGAATCCAGGATTTCTATTTAAATTCTGATAAGGAGCGTATGAACGAAACTTCTTCCATTGTTTGATTTGATTTGCTCGAACTATTATCAAATTTATGTGACTTCATATTAACACAACATGTTTCAAATTATTAAGTAAATTCCCAATTATTAAGTAAAATCACCATTTAATAAAATTACTATTTAGTTAAATAACCAATTAGTAAAATAACCAATTAGTAAAATAACCAATTTGTAGTAAATTCACAACGATTTAGTAAATTCCCCATTTTAATATATTCCCACGTATTAAGTAAATTCCCAATAGAATGTTTTAACAATTATTAATTTAATTCTCTATTAATAATATATTCCCATATATGTAGTAAATTCCCCATTTAATAAAATAACCATTTATTTAAAAATCTATTTACTCAAATACCCAATTATTAAGTAAAATAACAAATTATGTTGTAAATTCCCAAATATTTAGTAAATCTCCCATTTCAATATGTTCTTAATTTTAACTTTAATCCTAATTACTTATATATTCCCAATTATTAGTTATATTCCAAAAAAGAATGTGTTCCCAATTATTAATTATATTCCTAATAGTTCGCAAATATTAATGAGGACAGAGTTTGGCAAGAAATCCTACTCCTACTCCGCAATAATAATGTGGAATGATCTACCGTAAGAGATTAAGTCCACAACTAAATTTGTAACCTTTGACACACAGATCCGACAACATTTAATGAACCAGAGAAACGACGACTTTATATATAATTAACAAATCAAATATTGTATTGAACGAAAAAAATATATATAGTGTGTCTAGTGACGGACGCAAGGCTTTTGATTTGTCATATCTCAGCCAATTCTTACTCGATTTTTATGATGGGTGCAATCATGGATGCACCAACCACTAACTTAATTAATGATAAAAAGTGTGGTTCGAAAATTACATGTCATGTAGCGCTGCATGCAATAATGTAAATTTTTAGCACAAAAATAGACAAATAGTCAACTTTTATGCATAGTTTTGATTCAAGAAATTATCAATCAATGTTGCTATCATGCTATCGCCCTAATTTAATGGCTTTGTGGTTTGGCTATCAAGAAATTTCTGTTCTAACTTGCTTAGAAATAAAAATCAGGCATTTAGGAATTTCTTTTCAAAAAGAAATCTTTTGTGTCGTATATTTTAAAAGGAATGTGGTATGTTAGGTTCTTATCATTTCTTTAACTTGCGTGGACGCACAAAGGCATTAAATTAGGGCGATAGCATGATAGCAACATTGATTGATAATTTCTTGAGTGAATCAAAACTATGCATAAAAATTGACCGTTTGTCAATTTTTGTGCTAAAAATTGAAATTTTTGCATCCCGCGCTACATCACGCTTCGGACGTAATTTTCAGACTATACTTATTAGCATTAATTAAGTTAGTGGTTGGCAGAGGTGAGCCGGTCCCAACCGGATCAATGTTAAAATCTGCAGGATGGATTTTCCATCCTACAACACAAAATAA